>NBIL01061588.1:0-14644 GCA_002752925.1 Viola pubescens var. scabriuscula | reverse complement strand
TTTAAGTCCCATGAATTAATTGTTTTTATTTCTGCTCGTATTAATGCATGTATTTTGGTGGCTTCGATCCCACACCTCGGTTTATTTTCGCATCTCATAAATCGGTACTTTGTTAGTTATGCATGTTTAGATCACGTAGTAATTAATTTAAATCATGCATAGCCCGATGATGAAAAAGAGGGCATCCGCTTAGTCACGATTAATCAGTCCCGACCGAAAAATGATTAATCTGTCCCGACCAGTCCCGACCCAACGAAAGACTAAAGCGACGATTCCTCTGAGGGCCCCTTTTCGTGTTCTTAAATAAATATTTTAAACACCTCCTTTATCAACTGGTAACCTTTTTAGGATGTGACTCAGGTGCCTAACACCTTTCCGAGTCCATAATCCGATCCCGAACCGCAGTTCTTGGGTTTTAGACTATTTTTCGTGCCTTAGTGTTTTTATTTTATTTTCTTTCATTTTTCGCAAGACTTTTAGGTTTTCCTAAACCTTAGAAATAATAGGGTGGTGACTTCATTGCATTATGTGAGACATCCTCTTATGTCTGACATCTCGTCGTCTCAAATCGTCGTGGCGCTAAAAAAATGGGTGCGACAGCACGCATAATATATGCGATTCTTGTTCAAACTCAACTTAGATGTCAAAATCGCCACACGTTTCGTGTTCAAGAATCGACCACCATAATTTTCGTGATCGCTAGTACCGCTGGACTCTTCGCTGCCGCTTGTTCTTCTAGTAAGCATATTACCAACAAAATCAATTTTGTTTTCCCTCTGAATTCTTAATCCCTTGAATCCCCCAAATCCCTAATTGAAAAAAAAATATCAAATCCTCAATTTCTTAAACCTTATTAAATAGTCATTCTCTAATAAATAAGGTTTAAGAGGGCTATACTCCGATAGGGGTGTCAAAATGGATCTACGGTAGTGGGACCAGTAGACTCAAATTTTATATGGGACCATAAGTATGGCCCCGATCTCGACCCATATTTTATATGGGGATAAAATTATAATCCAGGTCCCAACCTGTCGTCTAGTCCCAATCCCGCCAAAAATAGATTTAAATTGCAGGATGGAGTGGTGGGTGCGTAATGTGTTAGTGTCTAGCCAGACAATAATCCACCCAATTTAATGCTAGCAATTATAAAAACATAAACAAGGATGCACGGCATTTTCTATGGATTTTCTAGCTCACAAACAATGGCAGAAACAAAATTAACAACTAATGAGAAATACCCAAAAGAGAAAGGAAGAAAATTTGGAAGAAGATAGAGGAGGAGAGGACTCACCGGCCACTTTAATCAGTCGAGAGGAGGAGAGGACTCACCGGCCACTTTAATCAGGCGAGCGCCTAGAGGCGCCTTATCTGTTTTTAGTTACTTCGTGCAGGCGCAGGGTTTTTTTTTTTTTCTTTTCTCTCTTTTAAAAACGATGTTATTTAATGCACTTAAATGATGCACAAGTGTAAATTACAACTGCACAAGAATGTTAAACGGCAACTACTACGAAAAGAAGTTTTAAATAGATAAAATCCTCTTACACCCTTTAGAAAATAGAAGTTAAATAGATTAATAAGGATTGCCACCACCAAAGTCTCCTTTTAGTCTCCAACCTCGTCATCTCATAAGCAGTCGTAAGTACAATGAAATACTGGACTGCCACCACCAAACGAAAGAAACAATAAAACCTAATTTTCAGATTTCTATCTACCTATCTATTTTCTGAGTTTTAAGACTTAATATTTATGCGTTTTAATAGTTTAAGAATTCAGTTCAATGATTTAAGTTTATTTTCATTATATTTAGACTTTTCTTAATGCCGTTTTCATATTTTAACTCAATCTATCCAACCTAGCATATCTGCATGGTTTTTACTTTTCTTTGTGACCAGGCATGCGCCTTTTGGTGCGTCGGGCGCCTTTGACAACACTAAGATGTGGGGGTGTTTAGAAATACATTTGCGAAAGAGAAAGATTCTGCAGTTTCTAATAAGTTGTTTGAGGGGAAGTAATATGATATATATAAAGGTCAAGAGAGCATTTTAATATTATAACCACAAAAGGGCTAGAATGCTTATATTTCGTTCTTTCTTTGGTATGGACGATCCGGGTTTTGGAGTTGGGAGTTGGGATTATACTTTGTAAAGTGTAAAAGCATTGAATTAACACAACAAATTCCCCATATAGCAACTAAAATGTGTGAATTTGGGGATTGCCTGTTGATATTGCGAAGGTTGTAGTTGCGCGCCATGTCTTCCTTCCTTCTGCATTGACACAAGCAACAGCTGGCGCGCGTGGCTTGACATAGAATATGGCGCCTTCAATTTGGGTTCGGTTTTCTTTTTCGTTTTTCTGCTTTTAACCTAGCTTTTCATCGCCTTACTGTCAGTTTTAACATTGCTTATCATCTGTCTGCTGTTATAGGTAGAGTTGGTGCACGAAATCATTGTTTTCTTCTCCAAATTAACTAGTTATGGACATGGAATGATGAAAAAGAAAATCTTTCAGCTTCAAGAATGAGGTTGCTTGCTATGTGCTTCATAATAGTTGGATTCTCTTGGAGTTGTCGTGTAAGTTTCCATGTTTATCGTAGTTAAATTTCCCCGAGGAGAGAAGAAAGAATGGAAAATAGCTTATAATTAGGTAAATAGCTTGGAAAATAATGTACTAGCTAGTGTTCTTTCCAGTTTGTTTTCCCTTTTAGATCAAAGGAATAGTTTACTGGCTGCTGCATCAACCATGAAAGTGATGGGTTTAGAAACTTTCAAACTTTTGTATTTAAATATGAAGTTGTAGGTTGATTACATCTTAGGGAACTTGCAGCAAAAGATAGATGGCTGATCATCTATTTTTCTTGCCTTTTGAAGTAAATTCAGAGCCAGTGGAGTGGTGGTCAAATGCACTTGGGGATCATTTGAGCCCAAACGATTGGATGTTCTTTCACACTTTCTGTCCAAAGTGTTAGTTTGATTTGAGATTCTGTGAAATTTACTCCTAATTTCTTCTAGTGTATGATGTAGCTATCTGTGACAGTGAAGAATCAAGAAAATTGTGTAACCGTGAGCAAACAAACACATTGTTGTCATATGAATTCAGATAACCTTCGTGCATTTTCTGTTGATTGCTCAAGAGAGCGACATGATGTATCTGGACCTCTTATCTTAAAAAAATTACTGTACTTTACTTGCTAAAATAATGATATTGAGATTTAAGCCACATTGGACTTTTCCTTTCTTTAATTTTCTGTTGAAAATCAGATTATTTTGTTCATCCATTGACCGTGCATGAGGAGTGCAGGATTAGAAGTTAAATAACTCCATGCAAGTGTCATTTTTGTTTTGTTTTGTTTTGTTTTGGATGGTTAGAACTATTTTTTGATTTCTACCTGTCAATTTCTATAAAGAGTAATGAAAAATGCAAAACAAAAAGTATGAAGGGAAGCTGATTGACAGAGTTCAGGTTGCTTGTCCAAGATCATGGTCAGTGCAGTTGCGGCGTTTGCTCGTACTGAACCGTTGGTTAACTCTGACTTTGACACATACTAGCCCTCCGTGTTCATGTAGATTTACAGCTAATTCAGTTGGCTATTTCTGGCATCCTTCTTGGCATTGCCAACGATAGAGACACCAGATTGAAGATGATGAAATCTCGTGTTACTTGGACTTGGAGGTAAAAGTATCTCTTACTTTGAACGTTTCCTTGTGAAATATTCCAGTCAAAGTCATTCATCTTAAAAGCATCTCTTTAGCAGAACGAAGCATTTTCTCAAAATAGGAAGATACTTCAGATTATTACATCAGTAATTTGTGTTCTTTGGCCAGACATCCACGTTACCTTTTGAAGTTAGATTTTAGTCATGGATACAAATAAGTTAGCTCCTTTGAATTCAACTCCAACCTGCAGTAAAGAATGCATTAATATGAATTCAACTTTTCTGCATTATTTCTGGCTATGTTAAAATACAACAGTAATTATTACTATTATCTATTAGTAATTAAATAAATAAAAAAGAGGTGAAATGTGAAAAGGGTGGCGGTAAAAATGAGAATTTTACCCAAAACCTAAATCTTGAAGAATGGACACCGAAATCTTAGAAGATTGGAGCCTTGGAGTGTCCACATTTTCTGCCCAATTGTTCAACCAAATTAATTGCCTACACCATCCTATACTACCTAGTTTCCTTGACTATTAGCCATTCTCATGGCTATATATATATATACATATTTGTGTTCTGCCAATTGAGTAAAAGTATGGAATAAAGTAATTAGTTCCAAAAAAAATGAAAGTGTGTGTGAGTGAGTGAGTGTGTGTCCAAAATAAAAGAGTGTGTGTTTGTATGTCTATTCAAAGGCAACAAATATTTGTATCCCATTTGTAGTTTCCTTACTTCCATTAAATAAAAATTCAGTTTTAGTAGTTTGTATCTCCACTCGAGTGATTATTAGCTTTGTTAATTCGCATCATTTGTTCAACAATCTGGTAGCGGAGCTTGGTTGGTTGCTAGACCATGGGTGACCTTCAAGTTGTTGGTGAAATTAAAAAGCTCAATAATCAAAACTACAACTCTTGGTCTACTTGTATGATGTCTTACATGTAAGGACAAGATCTGTGGGAAATAGTAAGTGGAAGTGAAGTCACACCACCAGAGGTGGAGGATGCAAACAAAGCTTTTCGAAAATGGAAGATCAAAGCGGGCAAAGCAATGTTCGCTTTGAAGACAACAGTAGACGAAGAAGTTCTTGAGTATATCCGCAATGCCAAAACTCCCAAAGAAGCTTGGGATACATTCACCAAGCGATTCTCGAAGAAGAATGATGCAAGACTCCAACTTGTAGAAAGTGAGTTATTGTTAATAATGCAACATGACTTCACAATTGCTAAGTACTTTCATAAAGTGAAGTCGTTGTGCTAAGAAATTTCTGAGTTAGATCTAGAAGCCCCAATTGGAGAAACAAGGATGAGAAGAATAATCATTCATGGTTTGAGGCCCGAGTTCAGAGGGTTCGTTGCTGCAGTGCAGGGATGGCCAAGTCAACCATCACTTATTGAATTTGAGAATTTGCTAGCTGGTCAAGAAGTACTAACTAAGTAGATTGGTGGAGTTTCACTTAAATGTGAAGAGGAAGCACTCTACACAACCAAAAGTCGGAGAAATTTCAAACAACAAATATTTAATGGATCAAAAAAGAAAGTAGATAAGGCAACGAGCAACCAGAGTGAAGGAAGCGCTCGCGCATGGAGAGTTCGTAGCAAAAATAAAAGGTTCGAAGGGAAGTGCTACAACTGCGGGAAGATGGGACATAAAGCAAACTCTTGTTGGTCAAAGAAAAAGACCATGAAGAGCAACATCGCAACTTCTAAAGATGAAGAAGAGTGAGATATTGAGGCAGATTTTGTTGCAAAAGAGGAGGAAAATGCTTCTACAACAATAACATCCAATCGAATTGATTATAAGAATGATTGGATTGTTGATTCGGGTTGCTCAAATCACATGACAGGTGATAAAGAGAAGCTGCAAAACTTGTTGAAGTACAAGGGGAATCGCGTGGTAGTGACAGCAAACGACTCGAGGTTACCAATAGCTCACATCGGTGAAACTGAAGTTTCTTCTCAACATGATGCTACTACAATGCCACTTGAAGATGTCTACCATGTTCCAGAAATAAAGAAAAATCTTCTTTCGGTTACACAATTATGTATTGTTTGGTCCACATGATGTAAGGATATACTAGAAGCTTAAAATTGTGGAAAAACTAATGATGAAGATTACCAACATCATATGTGATGTCGGTGGAAACTGCATATATAGATAAGACGAGAAAAAATGAGACGACGGACTTATGGAGCATGCGACTTAGTCATGTTAGCTATTCCAAGCTAGACGTGATGATGAAGAAGTGAATGTTGAGAGGACTTTCTCATCTTGAAGTTAGAACCGACACGATATGTGCAGGGTGTTAGTTCGGGAAAGCGCATTAGTTGTCATATGAAGAATCTAAATTTCAGGTGAAGGAACCATTAGAGTTAATTCACTTTGATGTGTTTGGACTAGTTAAGCAAGCATCTATTGGCGGGATGAAGTACATGGTGATCTTCATCGATGATTTCTCTAGATATGTTTGGATCAATTTTCTAAAGGAAAAATTTGAAACTCTTTCAAAGTTCAAAGAGTTCAAAGATGCGGTTGAAGTAGAGGTTGGCAAAAGTGTTATTTTTCTACGCACAGATAACGGTGGAGAATACACTTCAAATGAGTTCTCGGACTTCCTTCGGAAGTGTCGAATACGCCATCAGTTCACATGTGCAAATACTCCACAACAAAATGGTGTAGCAGAAAGGAAGAACAGACACCTGACAGAAATATGTCGAAGTATGCTTCATGCAAAGAATATTCCAGGAAGGTTTTAGGTAGAAGCAATGAAAACTACAGCTTTCGTGATAAATAGACTTCCTCAACAAAGGTTAAGCTTTGTTTCACCTTTTGAAAAATTATGGAGCACGAAACCTTCAATTAGCCACTTCCGAGTTTTTGGATGTGTATGCTACGTATTTGTACTTGATCATTTACGTAGCAAGATGAACAAGAAAGTTGTTAGGTGTATCTTTGTGGGATACAACAATCAAAAGAAAGGATGAAGATGTTGTGATCCTATAAGTGGAAAGTGCTACACGTCCAAAAATGTGATATTTGATGAAGCGTCTTCGTGGTGATCCTCAGACAAGACGACATTGCCAGAATCAGATATTTTCAAAGATAAATTGGAACCTACTCAACTCCAATTTAGTTCGGGAGAAACTGAGGATATAAAAAAATGATGGAGATGCTGAAGAAGAGGCAACTCAAAGTCCTTGGCAAACTGGTATGCACCAGAGACCAAGTGAAGATGATGGAGTTGAAGAACCAGCTTCACTCAAGAGGTCTACCAGGGTCAGAAAGCCAAATCCCAAGTATGCCAATGTCGCCTTGGTAGAAAAAGATGCAAGAGAACTAGAAACATTCGAGGAAGCATTCCAGAAGCTAGAATGGACTAAAGCAATGGAGGAAGAAATTGTTGCACTAGAGCGAAATCAAACTTGGGAGCTTGTGCCAAAGCCGAAAGATGTGAAACGGCGCCAAAATTTGATGGGTGTCGAAACCATCAAAAATAAATTCAACTTATCATTAATTACAAAGATTTGTAAATAATGGTAAGAGGTTCGATCCACAGAGAATGGGTAGGCTTAAAATAAGATGAAGACCGAATGAAAACAAATAATTAAACAAAAAGGGGGGGAGGGTTATAATAACTAATTGACGAAATAGAATGCAATCAAAGAAATAAACAAACAAATGATAAATAGGATCAGATGATACGAAATTCCCAATAAAGACATACCCAAGGTCATAATTAACATGTATTGATCATTGATACAAAGATGTTTACAACTGAGTTTCATAAGGTGGCTATAGAAATCAGGTTCACTTTGACTTCCTACTCTCCTCCTAATCAAGTTTCGTAAAGAGACCCTCTATTAAGAACCCTAACCTTCTTAGTAATCCTAAGGTTTACTTATAGGATTTTAACTAGTTGGTTGATAAAAATAGGGAGAGACCATTCCTAGGCCTAGGGATCAGTACACTCGCCCTTATAACCTAATTCTTCTCTTTCTCTAACTCAGTCCGGCTCGTGACTCTAACTGAGTCCCGACTGGCCACGAGCTAGTTGCCTACGGATTCCTTCTAACAATGTAAACCCAAAGTTAATAGGAAAAACTGTAACTATTCAGGTTTAAAACTTAAGTTGATCATGCTTAAATCAAACAGGAATAAATTGATAAGAAATCAAAAAGAGGAGAAATACAAAATTCAGAGTTTATTAAATACGTTTAGACCTTACAATACTGGAATCATAGCCCTTGGAGTCTTTACCAGGAATGATTTACTTAGCTAGAGACAAATATAATAAAATAAATTAAAATTCAATTTCATAAAACTATAAATCTCCTCGTTTCAAAGAAGACAAGGAGAGCAAAACAATAGAATTCGAGTCTGGTTGCAGAGAGAACGAAAAAGAAGAGATCCCCCTCCTAATTTGACTCCACTCTCTCAAATAAACTAGGAAAGATTAATATCGTGTTTATCTTTTTCCTTGTTTTCCTAGAATTTAAGATACATACAAAAATAAATTGTTCTCATCCCTTAGGATATTTTACAGATTTGAAACACCTTCTAGAAGTCTTCTATTGAATGTAGGAGTGTTAGCACGTTTTGCCTTGGTTTGCGGCCCAAGCCCACTTCGCTGGCTCCTTAGCCCCTTTGACATCGTTCTAGGTCTAGTGCAGATGTGCTCTCCCCTAGGCCTAGGGAAGAGATCTGTTCCTCTAATTCAACTTTTCGATCACCACTGTCACCTTTTGCTCTCTTTTTTGGGCATTTTTGTTCCTTTCTTTCTTCTTTAGTTCTTCTGTCTGGTTTCTGCAAAAAGGAAGAGAATACGCCCAAATTAGCAGTATCATCATCTAAAAAGAGGTAAAATAGATGACAAAAATATACAAAATAAGCATCCAATCAAACCAATTTCCTGCAAATGGGTTTACAAGATAAAACATCGCCTAGATGGATCAATTGAGACGCATAAGGCTCGTCTAGTAGCTCGTGGATTTTCTCAGCTGTATGGATTGGACTATGATGAAACGTTTAGTCTATTAGCGAAGCTTAAAACTGTGCGAGTCTTACTTGCACTCGCAGCCAACATGGACTTAAAGTTGTGGCAGATGCATGTGAAGAATGCATTTATGCATGGAGAATTGGATCGAGAGATCTATATGAACCAACTAATGGGTTTTCAGAGTCAAAATCATCCTGAGTTTGTATGTAAGCTTCGGAAGGCACTCTACGACTTAAAGCAAGCACCAAGAGCTTGGTATGGTAAGATTGTTGAATTTCTTACTCATACTAGCTATTCAGTAACACCTGCGGATTCCAGTCTGTTTGTCAAAGGTAATGGAGGAAAGCTAGCTATTGTGCTAGTGTATGTAATTGATTTGATCATTACAGGAGATTGTGAAGATGAGATTCTTCAAATAAAGGAGAATTTATCTATTTGCTTTTAGATGAAAGAACTCGGTTAACTCAAGCACTTTCTTGGTTTAGAGGTTGATCGTACTCCTGAAGGAATATTCCTCCATCAGTAAAAGTACTCCAAAGATTTGCTAAAGAAGTTTGGAATGCTTAACTGCAAGCCAGTCTCAATACCTATGGAGCCAAACACAAAGATGTGCGCTAATGAAGGGAAAAACTTGAAAGATGCAACGATTTACCGATAATTTGTGGGTAGTTTAATCTACTTAACCTTAACAAGACCTGATATTTCTTATGCAGTTAGTGTGATGAGTCGGTACATGCAAAATCCAAAGAAGCCTCACTTCGAAGCAGTTCGACGAATTTTGAGATATGTGAAGAATACACTTGGCTATGGTATTATGTACAAGAAAGGTGGAGATGGAAAATTAGTTGGCTACTGCGATGTTGACTATGCAGGTGATCATGACACCCGACGCTCAACTACAGGGTATGCTTTTATGCTTGGATCTGGAGCAGTTTCTTGGTGTAGCAAAAGACAACCAACAGTGTCTTTGTCAACAACAGAAGTAGAGTACTGAGCAACAGCAATGGCAACTTAAGGGAGCACTTGGCTGATGCAACTACTAGAGGACTTGCATCAAGCAACAGAGTATGTCATTCCTTTGTATTGCGACAATTTGTCGGCGATACGTACGGTGGAGAATCTAGTTTTTCATGCAAGAACTAAGCACGTGGAAGTGCATTATCATTTTATCAGGGAAAAGGTTTTGCAAGAAGAAATTGGATTGAAGGATGTTAAGACAGAAAATTAAGCTGCAGATTTATTTACGAAAAGTTTTAGTGGCAGCAAATTTGAAAAATTCTATCATCAGCTCGGTATGGTGGAAAAGGCGAACGTTGGTGTTGAGGTGAAGTGTTAAAATACAACAGCAATAATTATTACTATTATCTATTAATAATTAAATAAATAAAAATGAGGTGAAATGTGGAAAGGGTGGCAGTAAAATGAAGACTTTACCCAACACTTAAATCTTGAGGAATGGACACCGAAATCTTGGAAGATTGGAGCCTTGGAGTGTCCACATTTTCAGCCCAATTGTCCAACCAAATTAATTGCCTACACCATCCTATACTACCTAGCTTCCTGCTATATATTTGTGTTCTGCAAAGTAATTAGTTCCAACGAGAGAGAGAGAGTGAGTGTGTGTCTAAAATAAAAGAATGAGTGTGTGTTTGTATATCTATCCAAAGGCAACAAATATTTATATTGCATTTGTAGTTTTATTATTTTTATTAAATAAAAATTCAGTTTTAATAGTTCGTATTTCCACTCGGGTGATTATTAGCTTTGTTAATTCGCATAATTTGTTCTAACATAATATGTAGTTAACTTTTTAGCTTTTCCTTAAAAAGATTAAACAAGTGCTGCTGATTTCTTTTAATCTCAGTGGTGGTGACGATGAAAGTTTATAAGAGTTGCTAATGGGATAAATCATCAGGCACAATTACTAAAGCCATATAACTTCATTACGTCTAAAGAAACTGTTGACTCTTTAACTAAGCTGATTGTCTGTTGCCACTAGGTCTTGAAGACAGAAGATTGCTGTTTTACCTTCGCGCACACACCTTCTTTTTCTCCCTTTTTAGGTGGAAACTTCTTAATTGACATAACCGCACGGGAATTACTTTCATTACTTCTAGGAACTATTCCTGGTTAGTTTAGCGAAGTATAAGTAATATTGCATTTTTTAATGCATTTTCCCATCTGACAAGTTTCCATTTCTAATATATATACTGCTCTTTGGGTTATTCACAGATCAGATTGTAGATAAACTTATTTGAATTTGCTGATAGTAAATTATGCTGACAACGATTGCAGGATGGGCTTACCATGGTCATTTTGAGTGGCTTACACTACAAAGCAAAGAACTGATTGGCTACTAATAAAATACATATATAGAGGATAAACTCGTACGAACTTACCAATCACATTTACAGCCAATATTTCCAGCCCCCAATCAGTTATATGAGTGAGTGAATTCCTGAAGACCATAACACACAGAGACTTGAACCCCAAACACCCTTTTCTGAATCTTCACAAACACACAAGAGGGGAAAAAAAGAAAAGTGAACCATGTCCGAAGGCGTGGTGACCTTTCTACTTGTTAAGCTTTCAGATTTCCTCCTGGAAAAGGGGAACCAACTGTCAACTGTCAAGCATGAAGCTGAGTACGTTAGTGATGAACTGGAGTTCATGACGGCCTTCCTCAGAGTAGCAGATTCAATGGAGGATCGAGATCCGGTGCTCAAGTTACTGGTCAAGAAAGTGAGAGACGTTGCGTATGATATGGAGGATTCTCTTGATGATTTCAGTCTATCCATCGCTCATGGACGGCCATGATTTCTTTTCTTGTTTTAAGAAAATATCTCGATCTATCAAGAACGCTAGAGCCAGGCGTCGAATTGCTATGAAGATACAGTGCATCAAGTCCAGAGTCATTGGTATCTCTGAGGCTCATCGAAGATACTGTAATAAAAAGAACATAATGGTTCAAGCCTCAAGCTCCAACAGCAATACAACTCTGGACTATCAGAGGGATGCACCTCTACTTGAAGAAGCTGATCTCGTAGGCATCGAAAAGCCCAAGAAGCAGCTGATCGCACAGCTTTTTTGTACCAGCTCCAGGCGTGAAGTAGTTTCAGTTGTTGGGATGGGGGGACTGGGAAAAACAACCCTGGTGAAAACAGTCTATGAAGATCCAGAGGTGAAGAAGCACTTCAAGTTTCGTGCTTGGATCACTGTTTCTCAGTTTTATAAAACAGAGGACCTGCTGAAAGGTATGATACAGCAGCTTTTCCGCGTGCTAAGAAAACCTGCTCCTCATGGAGTGGAGGGGATGGACTGTGATGAGCTACGGATGATAATAAGTAAGTTCCTTCTTCAGAGGAAGTACCTGATTGTCTTTGATGACGTTTGGCACATCGATGCCTGGGATGCTTTCAGGCATGTTTTGCCAAATAACAACTGTGGGAGTCGTGTATTGCTCACAACTCGTAATAATGGAGTTGCCTCTGTTTGCTGCATGGAATTCCCCAATAATGTATATGCTTTGAATCCGTTATCACCAGAAGAGTCTCGAACACTGTTTTGCAAGAAGGTATTTCAGAAAAAGTCCTGTCCTCGGCATTTGAAGAAAGTTTCAGAAAAAATCCTAGACAGATGTGAGGGATTGCCGCTTGCAATTGTGGCAATCAGTGGTGTTCTAGCAGCAAAGGACAGGAGCAGGATCGATGAATGGGAAATGGTTCACCGTGGCCTTGCAGCTGAAATGGAAGACAATGACAAACTGAAGAGGATATTGTTCCTCAGTTACAATGATTTGCCATACTATCTCAAGTCATGTTTGTTGTATTTCAGTGTCTTTCCTAAGGGTTACCCGATTTCTCGTACCAGGCTTGTAAGATTGTGGATTGCAGAAGGATTTGTGAAAGAAAGAGAAGGAGCAACTTTGGAAGAAGTTGCAGAAGGCTATCTCAATGAACTCTTGAAGAGAAGCTTGGTACAAGTAGAAGAGCTAACAAGTGATGGCCGGGTCAATACATGCCGCATCCATGACGTTCTGCGAGAGAGTATAATTTCAAAGTCAAGAGATCAAGACTTCGTGGCGGTAGCTAAGGAACCAAGCATGATATGGCCCGAAAAAGTCCGTCGTGTATCAATACACAATGCAACAGGAAACATACAGCACACTCATACAGAAGCCTCGAGACTCCGTTCATTGATCTTGTTTTGGGGGATTGATTCTTTATCTGAGTCTTCCAGGTTAAACTTGTCTTATGGTGGCCTGAGACTGCTTAATGTGTTAGATCTTCAAGGCGCACCTCTGAAGGAATTTCCAAATGAAGTTGCTAACCTATTCCTTTTGAAGTATCTAAGCTTGAGGAACACCAAGGTAGACTCCGTCCCAAACTCTATTGGAGCCTTGAAGCAACTACAGACACTTGATCTGAAACATTCTCATGTCGTTGAATTGCCTGATGAGATTCTGAATCTCAATAAACTTCGTCACCTTTTGGTATATCGTTATGAAAATCAACATGATGAGGTTATTCGCACGAAATATGGTTTCTGTGCACCAGCTAAGATTGGAAGCCAGCAGTCTATACAAAAGCTTTGCTTCATAGAGGCAAGGCAGGGCAGCAGCTTAATGATAGAACTGGGAAAACTGAACCAACTGAGGAGGTTAGGAATTGTAAAGTTGAGGAGAGAAGATGGAAAGGCTTTGTGTTCATCAGTTGAGAATCTGAGAGATCTTAACGCATTATCAGTCACCTCAGTCGATGAGAACGAGGTCATCGATATGCAACACTTATCTTCTCCCCCTCCGCTTCTTCAAAGGCTATACTTGACAGGACGCATGGAGAAGCTCCCCAAATGGATTTCCTCTCTTCATTACTTGGTCAAGTTAGTCTTGAAGTGGACTCGCTTGTCTGATGACCCTCTCGCATCTATTCAGCATTTGCCCAACTTGGTGCACCTTGAATTCGTGGAGATGTATGATGGCGAGACGTTGAGTTTCAAGCAAGGTGGATTTCGAAGACTGAAAGTCTTGGGTCTAAACAAGATGGAAAGTCTCAAATCGATAACTGTGTTAAAAGGTTCGCTGCCTTGCCTCCAGAAGCTGATTGTCCAGAGCTGTAAATCGCTGCAGAAGGTTCCGTTTGGCATTAAATACCTGACGGAGCTAAAGGTTGTAGATTTTGTCGATATGCCGTACGATTTCATTTTGCGGTTGTGTGATGATGGGGAAGATGGAGATTATCAGAAGGTCGCAAAGGTTCCAGAGGTCTACTGCACCTACCGGTTGAATGGTACTTGGGATGTCTATTCAGTGGAGAATTTCAGGAAAGGGAAAATTTACCCGACGCCAAATACTCAGACGAAAAGAACTGTGTATAAATGGAAGCCATGATTGACGCCTCATGTCCTGTGATATATGCTTGTTATGTTTAGATGATTGTATGTATATTCAGTAGCTTGTATCTTACTCCCTTTTCACCTCTATCCTATGTGACTCTTGTCACCGTGTAAGAAGGTAAGAACTAGGAAGTAATTTAAGTTCTTGTGTCTCCCCTGTAATATAAGTTGTGGTTTTTTCTCTGTTTTAGAAGAAGGGATCTAACTGCATATTGCAGAAAGATGTTCTCCTGGATTTTTTGCACTTCAAATGCCAATCTTTTGCAAAAAGAAAAAAGAAAAAAAAGATTTAACGTTGTAGGAAGGATAGCCAATTGAGATTAGGTTTAAGGATATTGACCACCAAAATTAGTTAACCACTTAGGTGTGGCTGATTTTCCGTCATAGTTGGTGTGCATGAATTTAAATCGTTTAGATGTGAACATATTATAAAAAGTTGATTTATAAGAATGAAATATTTACGAGACAACAAATTATAAATCATAAATTAGTATTCCCTCCGAACTTTATTAAATGTCATTTTCCTATAGATTTTTATTGTTTATAATATTTATTATTTTATTTTTTCCGAATCATATATTTTGTGCAAATGAAAAAAAAAA
>NBIL01061524.1:0-11720 GCA_002752925.1 Viola pubescens var. scabriuscula | reverse complement strand
GTAGGGAGAAAAATGCCTCCCCTTCTTCAAAACTATTAGAAACAAAGCTCCTTTTGGTTGGACCACGGAATGCGAAGATGCTTTTGTCAGCTTGCAGGACTACCTATCGTCTGATTTGGTCTTGACATGACCAGAACTAGGAGACATCCTGTACCTATACCTCGGTATTGCAGAGGAGGTAGTTAGCGCTGTTCTCGTACGCGAGGATAATAAACTACATCGCCCGGTATTCTTCATCAGTCATGTGCTCAAAGATGCAGAATTATGGTATGCACGTATTGAAAAGATTGGGTTTGCCTTGGTACAGGCCACGAGGAAAATGTCTCGATATTTTCAGGCTCACACGGTGGTAGTACTTACTGACCAACCATTGAAAAGAATTTTTAGGAGGCCGGAATCTTCTGGGAGAATGTTAATTTGGGCTATTGAGCTAGAACAGTACGGGATAGAATACATGACCCGACCGTCCGTAAAGGCACAAGCCTTAGCAGATTTTGTAGCCGAATGCACCTTCAAAATAGACGAACTAGCTGACTTAACAGAAGAGCAAAGAGAAGAAGTAGACCTTCCTTTTCCAAACACTTACGGTGATCTTTGGATCCTCCATGTAGACGGAGCTAAGAACTCGGAACTGGCAGGTGCAGGCATTTAGATATCAGGTCCCCAAGGGATACAGATACGACATGCTATTAGGATCATGCAGCCGTTATCCAATAATGCCGCAGAATACGAAGCATTGCTCGCTGGGCTCAGACTTGGAAAAAACATATCAACAAAGGTTATACGCGATGTGGGAGAAATGGACGATTTACGCCTTCGAGTACACAGCGACTCTAAATTGGTAATCGACCACGTCATGGGTAAATCTCAAGCCAAAGAACCCGTGATGGTACATTATCTCTCAAAGGTCAAGTACGAGTTGATGGAATTAAGAAAAAAGGGTATACAGGTAGACATACAGCATGTCCCAAGAGAGGATAACGGCGAAGCTGATAAATTAGCCAAAATGGCTGCAGATCCTCAGGCCGTTATACCAAAGGATGTATATTACGAGGAAATTGTTGTGCCATCTTTCATGGAAGAACAAACAACCTTATGTGTAGAATAAATTGAAGGATACTGGCGCACCCCCGTCATCCATTATTTGAAACATGAAAAATAGCCCGAGAATGTCACAGAAAAAAAGAAAGTACTGAAACGTGCAGCGCGTTGCACATATTATGACGGGGAGTTAATCCGAAAATGTTTTTCATACCTAGCTGCCAGATGCATTACGGAACAAGAGGGCCTCCACACCTTACGAGAAATACATGAAGGAATTTATGGCATGCACGTTTCTGGCGGCAACATGGCGGCCCAAATCTTTCGTACCGGGTTTTATTGGCCCACCATTCGCAGAGATTGCGACAATTTTGTCAAAACTTGCCGCAAATGTCAGAAATTTGCCAAAATTCCTAGAAGGCCTGCCACAGAATTTACCAACGTAACTGCCCCTTGCCCATTTGCTAAGTGGGGAATAGACATTTTAGGCCCCTTTCCGAAGGCCAAATCTCAAATGAAATTCGTGATAGTAGAGGTTGATTACTTCACGAAATGGGCAGAAGCAGAATCAATGGCCGAAATTTCTTCTGAAAAGGCCTGGCGCTTCTTCAAACATCAAATCATCATGAGATTCGGGGTACCCCGCATATTGATCAGCGATAATGGATCGCAGTTCACCAGTCAATTCTTTAGAGATCAATGTGAAGAATTTCAAATTGAACAGAGATTTTCTTCAGTGGCTCACCCGCAGACTAACGGGCAGACAGAAGTAACCAACCGAAGTATCCTCAGTGGAATAAAAAAGAATTTAGAAGGCGTCAAAATGAAATGGGTGGATGAGTTGCCCTACGTGATGTGGGCTTACTGAATGACAGTGAAAACAAGCACGGGAGAAACCCCCTTTGCCATGGCCTTCGGAACCAAAGCGGTTACGCCCGTAGAAATCGGGACAGTGAGTCTGTGGGTAGCTTACTTTAGCGAGGAATTAAATGAAGATAGGCTGAGAGCCAATCTAGATGCATTACCGAAGCTACATGAGGAGGCAATCCTCAAAACATTACATTATAAAAGAAAGATGGCACGATATCATAACCGGCGCGTTAAAGAACGGTTACTCAAAGCTGGAGATCTCGTGCTCAGAGATATAAAAGCTGCGAGACAACGCACTTGGAAACTTAGCCCCAACTGGGAGGGCCCTTATCGCGTAACACGCGTTATCGGAAAATGAGCTTATCATCTTGAAACACTTGACGGTACACCTTTAACTAACTCTTGGAATATTGCTCGGTTAAAATTATATCATGCATGGATATAATTTATTTTGATATGGTGTACCTAACGCTCCTTTTCTGATACATATATATATATCAGTGTGCTGCCACGTGGTATATATATATATATATATCAGTGTGCTGCCATGTGGTATGTTTAATTGTTTACATCCTTATCAGATTATTGAAGGAAACGGGCACCTTATAAAAAAGGCCTTACCAGATTATTGAAGGAAACGGGCACCTTGTAAAAAAGGCCTTATCGAATTTTTCAAGGAAACGGGGACCTTGTAAAAAAGGCCTTATCGAATTTTTCAAGGAAACGGGCGCCTTGTAAAAAAGGCCTTATTAGATTTTTCAAGGAAACGGGAACCTTGTAAAAAAGGCCTTATCAGATTTTTCAAGGAAATAGGCACCTTGTAAAAAAGGCCTTACCAGATTATTCAAGGAAACGGGCACCTTGTAAAAAAGGCCTTACAGTTGTTTTGTTTCTACTGACATTTTGCCCTTACAGGCTTATTCAAGGAAAGGGGCACCTTGTAAAAAAAAAAACAAAATACCTCCTGAAAGCAGCTATTTTATTAACACTGGTGATGCAGCAATAAGGCTCGCAAAAGACATCTCGAGAAAAACAATCACATGAAGTTATTTAAGAGAACTCTGCACTTGGATGATACCGCCAAGATCAAAGAAATTGAAATGCTTGATAAAGCTTTCCTAAGAGAAAATAGCTCCAGTACCTACAATCTGACATGGTTCACATCTCGGGGCAAGAGTAAATGTCCAAAGATAAGAAGCACTTCTTAATGTTTTGAAGATGGGGGTATAACCTATATCAACATGAAGGTACGGGAAAGAATTGTCACAAAGTGATATTTCGCTAAATATTCCCAAAAGAAGAAATGCTCATTATAGTATAAGAGCAAAACAAAATTCATACACAGCGAGTGTTACGCTGGAATGTTCAAAATATGCCCGTAAAAGGCAGACAGGATATGTTCAGCAAGCAGCAAAATGGCTAACCGCTTCAGCAGTTCACAGCATGAAGAGAAAGAGTTAAAATAAAAACAAGGAGACTTTACGGCGAGGGATTCCGCCCTAACAACTGTCCTCGCTCTCGGTAAGCTTTCTCTTGTAAAAAGATATCGTCATTCAAAGCTATTGACCGTCGTTGGAAAATGTTAGAGACAGCCCCGACATCAAGACGGTCAACCCCGTAATGCTCTACAAAGGACTCCGTAAAGAGAGATACCGTTTTCCCCACATACCACGCTCGCTTCTCTTCAAAAAGCTGTAAATCCCTATTTCGAGCAGAAAGTTCAATATTTAAAGAACCAATGTGTTCGTCCTTTTCTGCCGCTTTTGCCGTGGCCTCCTCGAGCTCTTTCTTCGCAGCTATCAGAGCATTCCTCAAGTCATCCCGCTCCTGGATCGCCAACTCCTTTGCCCTAACGGCCTCATCCCTTTCCGCTGAGATCACATTTTTCTCACAGATGAGTTCTTCTCTTTCCTCTCCAGCCTTATCTCTCTCCTTGAGGGCTTGGTCCTTGGCATGATTTGCCTCATCGACGGAAGCCTGAAGAGCAGATTCTACCTATAAATTGTTCGTGCCCCAAATATGGATATTACGAAAGAATAAAAGAGCAAGAGATCGCATCATTTCAAGACGATCCGCGGAAGCGGTAGACAAGAGAGCTTCTCTGTCTTCAGGGAGCGTGAACATCTCAGCAGCAGCGAAAGAGGATGAGACCGGAATGGCACTCTGATCTGTATCCCGCGGGAAGCATTCTCGGCATACATCTCGCAAATCGGTTTGATAAACAATAGGCCTAGTAGGAGAAACCTCATTAAAGGTAACCTCCATATTGGAAAGTACAGGTACTCCGTGCGAAGACGAGGCAACAGAAAAGTTAGAGCGAGCAAAATGAAGCTGCACAGGCGAAGAGGAAAACTCAGGGAAATTACTAAGATCACCACTCATAAAATCATCTGAAAACTCAAAACTGGCCCCAGCCTGTCCCTGAGGGAACGGAAAAGTCTCGGGAATATGCGCAGGAGCGTCAACGCTTGGCAACCCAGAAACTCCCTTATCTCGTGAGATAGTATCGAGATTTCCGATAAAAGAAGGCGTTACAGTTTCTAAACTAGGAAGGGCGGTAGCACCAAGCGACTCAGTAACTACCCCTCCACCCGGAATGGAAAGGGAGTCTTCAGTGACAGGGGGAGTTTCATTGTCCGGACGTGCCCTCTTACACACCCTGGACATAATCTCATAGACATCCATGAATTTCTTAACAAAAATGGAAGCAATGTCGCCAACGTCCTCCTATAACACAAGAAAACCGTAAGGTATCAATAAAAAACATAAGGAGAAGGGCAAGAAAGTTTAAGTAAACGCTACCTGAGTAGGTAACAGAATAACAGATGGAATAGGCTCGGTTGTCAAGGGATCACAGGAGATGATTACTCCAGTTAAAGGAGTATCGCAAGCTTTCTTTCCTTTGCCTTTTCCCTTCCCTTTCCTTTTTCTCTTACGAACTTGAGAAGAGGAAGCTTCTGTGGGAGCAACAGTAGTCTGCACCACGTTATCGACAGCAGTAGCAGCAACAGAAGCTCCGACCTTCTCTAATTTAGCCTGTATTCGTCTCTCTCGTCTTCGAACACACTCAGGTTTCCAGTCGGGAGCAGGAACTGCGAAGGTAGACAAAGAGGTCAGCATTAGTATTTCCTGAGATAACGAAGGCATAACGGAATAAAACTTACCGACACGGCACTTTTCAATACTGGCCCCACTTGGTAGACCGGAGGTGTTAATGCTAAAATCTAATTTGAGCAGAATCTCCTGGGAAGCTTGATCTTCAGGAGAGAGAGGCAGGCACTTTTTCCAAACCCCATCCGTAATGTCCCGATTAAACCCACTTCTCCACAGATTTTCAAGAAGAGTAATCACGAAGAAGGTATCTTTCCATCTAGAAATAGAAGACTCTATATTCATCAGCTTCCAAGTGAAAGGCTTTAACTCGTCATCTAGATAACGAGGACCTATTGCTATGACCCCCTTACGGGAGTATAGTTGAAATAAGGATTGGAATAACCCCAGGGATGGGGACTTTATTTTCATATGGTTGCACAATCCTAAGAAGGTATAAATACAGCTAATAGCATTAGGACTCAACTGGGCAGGATTTAAGTCGAAACAGCCTAGCAAATCAATCATCAAAGGATCCAGAGGGAGCCGAAAACCATATTTGAACATTTTCGTATAGAGAATCCTACGATTGTCAGTCAATACAGTGTTAAGACGGGAATCTGGTCCAGCAACATCAACCACCCATTCAGTGGGACGTCGTGCATTATACTTGTTTAATGCCCCCTAGAGTTCAGAAATAGACTCAATGGAGGAAAGGATCATTTCGATTTTTTCCTCCCCCACTGATTTAGCGCCTCCACGTTTTCGACCCATGAATAATAGCAAAGGAAAACAGAAGATGAAGAAGGGGGATGTATGTACCTTGGCAAAGAACACTGGAAACCCAGAAGAGAACGAGACGAAAACCAGCCACTCTTTGAAAATTGAAAATAGTGTGGAGACGGTAAAAGAGAAAGAGGGAAACACCCAAAAATATATATAACCCTAGAAGGCCAAGTGAAGCGACGATAGGAAAAAGGTGTCAGAACTAAAAGGCCAAACGACGTTGTTTCAAATAGAGAAGTTATTTGGGACAAAGGGGCACGATACGACTTTTGGGCGAACAAGACGTTATAAGAGCCCTATTCCCTATGGGGCGCGTGTTACAAAGTCAAACGGCACGAATATCAAGGGTCATCATGCCTTATCAGGCGCATTAATGAGAAAATTTGGATATTGCATGGCATGGAAAGACAACGTTGCTTTACACGTCAAGGATAAAGGGCGATACCGGCGAACGTATTTAAAAGCCTCAACATAAGAGACATCCCGTAAAGGGTGCATATATCAAGAAATTATTCGGGAGATAACGTCGCGAAGTAGAAGAATTGTTTGAATTATTACAAATAAGATGTTTATGTTAAATAAAGAAAGAATATTATTCTAAGGAGTGGTAGCAGCCGCGGCACCCGTAACCTCTCCGTCGGAAGGTGGGGGCGTCTCGTAATCATCAGGGTCACCAAGATCTTCTTCCCTAGAGGACAGTTGGCCCTCTTTGCTCTCATCAATCTGGCTCATCCTAACAGCGAGATAGTCCGCGTTGGCTCTAGGAATGAAATTGCTAATCCCGTAATAGTCCATGAAAGCCCCGTTACAGGCCTCTACAGTTTTTCTCTTCCACCACTCGATTTTTACCGGGACTTTGGACAACTCCTCATCTCGAGCACATATCCCCTCCTGAAGGAGACAAATTTTCTTATCCTTTGCCAGCAATTCCGCTTCCAAAGACTCTACTTTGGCCTTTCCTCTTGATTTCTCTCGAGCTAGAGTGGCACGACAATCATCCAGCTCTTGTTGAACGTGTCTTTGAGTTTGCATCAACTTCCTAACCCTGGCCAAGGCCTGCTCTAGTTCCTTCTCACGAGCAGCCGATTGAGTAGAGTGATTCCGTAAGATGGGGCCATAACCTCCGTTATGTAATGGATGCCCTGGAGCATATCTAAGGCACCATGCACAAGATGACTGTATCGCTCATTAGGAGACAACCGTAAAAACTTCTCTTCCTCCTCGCGAGGAGTAAACATGTTGCCAAGAAGGGCAGCCATTATAGGATCTTGGGAAAAAGGATCCGTAACCCCTAGAGCACGGAGACTTTCCGTCGCGAAATTGGTCAAATCAAGTTTGTGAGTAGGAGCCCCCTGTGGGCCCTCAGGAGAGAGCAAAAAGGCACAGGGCCGAGCAGAACCATCAGCAGATTGCCGAGTGTCAAAGCGAGGTGTAAAATACAAACGATGAGGAGCGCGAGATGCTGGCACTGAAAAGGTACTCGATCGCGGGAGTCCCGCCGAGGAATCGGAAGCCCTAACAGGCGAAGATCTTACCAATAACCCATTCACAGTCGACGACACGGGAATCGCCATAATAGGAGGAACATTTTCAACTTGAACAGCAACGGTAGGGGCAGTAAGATTTTCTGCGGTAGGAGCGAGGCTTACCGCCGGTAAACTTCCTGCTCCTTCCAAGGAAACTCCGATCGGAGGAGTGATAGAGCCACGCAAATCAGGAAAGTTAGCACCCGCCAGCGGCATTGGTGAGGGGCGAACAAAGATACCGGCCTGCTCTTTCATATGCGTTTCCCTAAGTTTCTGCCTCTTTACCTTGTTGGCTAACTGGAGACAAGTTTGGTTATCCATTTCGTCTGACTCGGTATCGCTATGTTCCACCACTAGAGTGAAAACTGACGGTCTAAGTATTTGACGGATTGGTAACCAATCCTCTACAAAACGGGATCCTCGGGCGGAAACACCACGCCCTCGCTGAAAGGATCTCCCAGCAGTTCTTTTCTTTCTTAAGGGAACACCTCGAGGAATAGACGTCCCAGAAGAAGACGCAGGCGGAATAACTCGTAAAGGAATCGACTTCAGAGGAGCGCTACTCTCTATAGGCCTGTGAACGGCAGTGTCACCTGCAAAAGAATCATCAGTACATGAGAAAGGAAATAGAAACAGAGAAATGCGAAAACTCACCTACGATACATGCGTCAAAAGGTTTATCAAGAGCATATTTCCGAATATCAAGAGGAGGCATCTTCATCCCCACGAGAATGTCGGCCTGACCCAATTCCCTTTTGGATAAGGTCATGGGATTTACCCAATCGACACTGGTGATATCCGTGTTGAACTCAGAACGCCACAAGTCAGATAACGGTTTGATAATAAAAAACTCACTCTTCCAACCTGATACCGTGGCCTCAAAACCACGGAAGGGTCGCAAAAAAGATTGGACAAAGGCGTCATTCCACCAAGGCGTAATATCTACAATTCCATTACGGCATTCCAGCGAAAAGAACTTACGGAACAAATTGAGGGAAGGATGGAGGATACACTTTGACTCGCAAGCACGAAGGAAAGCATACAGAGCACACCAAGAAGAAGGAGTTATTTGCGCCGGACTTAATTTAAATTCGTGCAGCATGTTTTCAATGGAGTCATGAAAGGGAAAGTGAAAGCCATAGAGGAACATCTTGAGATAGACTATCCTACACAGATCGGATAACCTGTCATGAAGCCTCATACCGTTATCCGGCGGCACTACAGTCCAATCTCGAGGGAAAAAGATGTCGTATGCTTCTATTTCTTTCCACAATGAATCCATTTCAGTAAAAATGCTAGCAGTTCTCTCGATCTCAGGATCTAAAGGCCCCTAAGAACCTACTCGAGATCTGGTATGATGCATAATGAAAGCAGCAAGGAAAACCGTATAGAGAAGAAAGAAGGAAGTACCTTTTGGAGAAAAGATTGCAGAGCGAATAAGAGTGTTGAAAGAACTTTCAGTATGAGAAGAAAGAAAGATCGCCAGGGGAGCAAAAAGAGAAGAAGAAGAACACAGTGTACCTACTTAAAGAAGACCGAGAAATTTTCAAAAACCCAGCAGCCAATTAAAATAATACACGCGTAACAAATGCGCAGGACTCGTGGAATAGCATTGATGAGAATATAAGAAGAGATAGTTACGCTTTACAGGCGACAGCATCAGGATTAATGGTTACATTGTGCTCGTAAAGACATTATCGCCTCAGAAATTTATCCTATGACACGAAGAACATAAATCGGGAAAAGAAGAAAGTACTTTGTTTATTACGAGTAATGGCCATACGGCATCTACAGGAGAGAAGTTAACATCAATCATCATCATCTATCTCTTTACACCAGTATACCCATTCATCAACATCATCATCATCAGTCTGCCATTCTAATGGATCTAATGGATGAGTATCGACCCACTTCATCATGCTATCTCTTATCGCAGAGAAAGGATTTTCAGGTGGTTGGTAACGGTAGGGTCGTGGCTGATGACACCCAGTTTTGGAAGGTTCCGTAACCTCTTTTTCTTGCCCCACATGAACCCCTCCCAGAGGAATATCTTCCTTTGATTCAGATACTTTCGCCAATCCGGAAGCATAGGCGGAAGCACTGGCTGATTGATCACCATTAATTTTCATCGAAGGAAGGAGAGTCGAGGGTGCCTCACCGTCTGCAGATATGGAAGAACTTAGGACAACCATTAGTAAATCAAAGGAGAGTATTATTATTGTGAGAAGCATAAAACTATAGGAGCTGATCTGATTATATAGAAACATGAAAGGAACGGCCCGACTCTTCAGCATGACTCTAGGGAAACGGTCAAAGTGATTTATCGATCTTCTCACTAAATTAAAGGGTGGCGCAAATCGAGAGAAATCATAATGAGTCACCTGGACGGTTGGCCTTAAGAAGAAATATGAAAGGTCTAAGCCGATCACCATTAGTCAAGAATTAAATCCGGCAAGAAAAGAGCTTATAGAAATGGAAAAGGAAAAAGGATTTATTTTCTATCAAGCTAGAAAGGCGGTAAATAAATAGACAAGATGATAACGCGAAGAAGAAGCCACGTAACAGGAAGTTTTTCATTACGGCCTCACGGCCCAAAAACAGACATATACATATTTTTACATAAGAAGCTGCCGAAAGCAGCTACGGGTCCTGCCCTGGGTCCTCTTCCTCTTCCGCGATAGGAATGGCCCTCAGAGCGTGAGACATATCATTCATCTCCGGCAGGAAAGTCCTCACATTCCGCAGACCGCAGACCAGCATCTCCCTCCTCTGTTGCAACAGGCTGATGCCCACATTGATATGGGATATCGCCGTAGTAAGATGGGTCAGCTTCACCACTGGGTTGAAATCCTCCATGGTGAGTGCATCCCTTCTTGCCACCAAAGGGATCAACATCCCCTGCAACTCCATCGAATCCTCCATGGTTTTTGCTATCAACGTCTCCAGGAAAGTGGCGTTTAAAGCAGGAAGATTCTTCATGACCTGAGCCTTAGTGACGAGATAATTCTTAGTGATCTCATCCTTTGTGAAAAAGCTAAGTCAATAGAGACGGATACAAAGAGGAAGTGGAGAGCAAAGTTGGGAAAGAGATCGAATTTATAACCTCAAGTCCACAAGAATTCGGAGGCACGATCTTTGAGAATTGCATCATCCTCATCATTACCTTGGAAAATGGAAAAACCGTCAGAAGGGTAAATACCAAAAAACGACCATAAGAGCCTTTGGTAAACACTCAGGCTCGTTTTCGGTTGGGCTTATGATAACTATTGAAGTACCACCCAGGGGCGGTATCGACCTTACACCCTTATCTTGTGAACAAGGTACTGTACCCGCTAGGCATCTAAACGTCATAACGCCCGCCCGTAAAGGGAATCAAGCATATGTTGGCTATCACGGTTACCCGTAGGGGAACCCATCATTGTAATCGTGACACATTACCGCTGCATGACTCACTATGACGGAATGGTCGACTACACCGGGGGGGTCCCATATGTACATCAGGCGTTACCCCATTCCTGTCATCACACTTTACGCTCATGGCGTTACCGTTTACTACACGGTATACCCTATTTACTCTATAAATACCCCATGGTTCAAGTTTCAAAGGTAAGGCTGAAGCTAGCTTGCCAAACCCTTGCTACACTATTTTCTGACACTGTTCACTGACTTTGGCATCAGAGTGTTTACGCCGGAGACCCCCTCCGGCGCGTTGCAGGTACTATTCACGATGGACCGAAGGACTCGAAGCTCAGGCTTACCGTATTGCCCTCACCCCCAGATCTCCAAACGATAAAATCTTATCATTAGTGATAGAGATGCGAAATTTCTTAGTCATTTTTGGCGTGTTTTGTGGGCTAAACTTGGAACCAAACTTTTGTTCTCTATATCTTGTCATCCTCAAAGGGATGGTCAAACCGAGGTTGTTAATAGAATCATAGGAACTATGTTGTGTGTAATGGTGCAAGAGTATGACAAGTCTTGGGAAGAATGCATTCCATTTATTGAATTTGCATACAATCGTACCATGCATTCTACAACTCATTTTTCTCCTTTTGAGCTTGTCTATGGGTTTAATCCACTAACCCCCATAGACTTTCTACCTTTACCCTTGAGTGATCTGGCTAGCATAGATGGAGATGAGAAAGCAACCACGGTGAAGCAACTTCATGAAACGGCAAAGGAAAGGATGGAACGCATCAATGCTCGCTTGGCTCACAAAAGGAATTCCGGCCGGCGCATCACAAAGTTTGAAGTGGGCGATTGGGTGTGGTTACACCTAAGAAAAGAGAGATTCCCAAGCCAACGCAAGGGAAAACTTAGCCTTCGGGGCGATGGCCCTTTCCTTATCTTGGAAAAGATTAATGACAATGCTTACTTACTTGACATTCCTCCTTCATTTGGCAATAT
>NBIL01061428.1:0-15841 GCA_002752925.1 Viola pubescens var. scabriuscula | reverse complement strand
GTTTTCTTTTTGCTTTATGGACCATCATTGTCTTGTTCATTTATTTACCTTTTTGTATTTTTTCAGTACCAGCGTTTCGGTTTCGTCATTAATATGGAATGTACAATCTCGATCAAAATAGTTGATATCTTAAAATTTTATTTTTTATATATTTATAATCTATATTTATAAGCATTTGACATACTTATAGTATTGGGATAGATGTACCGTGCATACCCGATATGATTAGTATGGATCGAGATAGAAAATATATGAGATAGAAATCGAAATGGTATGATATATTTTCTATCTCATGTGTTTCTATTGGGATGAGACGTGCTGGTCATATCGGGCGGTATGGTATGAGATTGATAATATTATTTTTCCTCATTAGTTTTATGATCCAAATCAGATAAAAAACAAGTGCCCTGCTGAGCCGAATTAATTCAGATTCGAGTCTTATAAAACCTTTGCGGGCGGCTGAATGTTGTCATTAAATCTTTTGTCTTCCATGTGTTATCATATAACAAATGAAAATAACTATCATAATATGATTTTTTTATGCCTAAAATTAAAACTCAAGATTTAAATTATGGTAAACAAGTAGATGAACTATAGATAATTAATTTCCTCTTTTTTCAATATGTTGACTCATAAACATGCAAAAATTATTAAAAATGTAGAAGCAATATAAAAAAAAAATTACTCCCGACTAATTTTATAAAAGCTGGCCTTAAATTAATTTTATAACTTTGAATACTGAATATCTTGCATAATTATGTAACACATTTATTACTTGGAAAGAAAAAGAAAAGGAGAAGGAAAATATACCAGAAGTGTAGACTAGTCTGATTCGAAAAAATATCCGAGATGTCACATTATATTTATTAAAAAAAAAGAAGGAAAATTAAAAGTTACAGAGGTGGCGGCTCGGCCGGGAAATGTTGGCGGGATCACGTAACCACGGCACGAGGCCACGAGGCCACTCTTCCACTGCCCGTTCGCTGCGTCCAACCAACGGACGTCAGGTTGAAGAGGAATCTTTCAATTCGAGAACACGTAAGCTTTCCCTATTGGGTGATGCGGCAATAGTTGTGATTCCCGCGGAATCCAAAGTTCTAGTAGTTAACTTGAATGAAAACACATCTTAGGTCCGCTGCTTCCTTGTGCGCTTCCACATCCACTGATGAGGTCTGACGTCTCCACAACATTCATCATCCATCGAGTTGACATAAAATATATCGCTACAGTGTCAGTAGAGTCCGGTCTAGCCCTCAAAGTTTCAAGCTTAGTCCCATTTAATCCCTGAAGTTTATAAAATTAGTTAAAATTTAAATTTCATACATTTAATAAAAAATATTGAAAATATAGACTACAAATAGGAAGCTACATAACGAGTCCCTTTTCATATGTAATGTTTACAGAATAAATACATTTTTATGAAAGAAGTACTAGAAGGAAAAGAAGCAAGTGGATTAATTAACACAAAAATTAGGAAAAATTGAAGAGTATTTGAGCGATAAACTAAGAGAAATTAAAGATATGTTAAGAAATACGGTTGAAGAAAAAGACAAAAAAGATGCAAATGAATTATTTCACAATATAAAAACAATGAAAGTGTAAAAAGCAAGAACATCTAATGACCTAAAAATATAGTATATTATAAGGTAGAATTTCCAAGATTTTATTTTTATATAAAAGTGACTCCTCCTTCCCACTAAAGCCCAAGTAGCATGTGATTTGGTGTTACCACGTTTCTTCAGGTGCCATTTCAGGCCCAAAAGGCTAAAATACCAGCCCAAGCTGATCAAAACCACACCAAAAAGAAAACAAACTCACCCCCTCATGGTTGTTAGTTAATAAATAAGGATGTAGTTTAACTTATTTGATCCATCCATGGTGTTGTAACGATAAGATCACTGTTTTACATCTAAAGCAATCTTGCCCGTTTATGCCTTACCTTTTGCAGCTTTGCTAATTCAAAACATCCTCATGGGAACATAAAATGCACATTGGAGATTTTAACATTTAATTTTGAATCATATTGGTTTTTGCATGAAATAATTGAGAAAATGGCTTACAATCCTCTCAACCTATTCATAGCTCAGCTTTCCATTTTGGAAAATGCCTCTCTTTTCTGGAATTGGGGCAAAAACTATAAAAAAGAAAAGAAGAAAATAAGTAACACTTTTCAAAAGTGTTCAAAGTCCTGCAAATATCAAATCCTCACAGTCAATGAATGTTTCAAGCTTCCAACATGGAGTACATGCTCTCCCAAGGCAACTTTCCTGCTTCCAAGCTCATCTACCACACTCAAATCCTTGCACACATCCACCTTAAACCTCACCATTGTTTCGGTTTGCGGATTCAGGCTCACCTTCTCAAAGCTCACCAAATGCTTCCGCGGCGAGTTGTGCACCGATGGAGGACTAGAGAACAAGAACACCGTATGGCTTCCGCTCGTCTTCCCCACGTTCTTGACTCTCAAATGTACATCAAAAGCTAAGTTTTGGCAAGTCTGTTCTACAGCGTCAATTGACTTGCATTCTGACGAGCGGCAAACATGACCTTCTTCTAGGAAAGCAGACACCTGTTTTGGTGCTTGAACAAGCTGATGGTTGAATGGGGTGTAGCTTAGCCCATCCCCAAATGAATAAACAGTTTCTCCGGTGTAGAATCTGTACGTTCGACCAGGGTAGCCAGTGGCAGGATTCGGTCTCATGTTCATGTTAGTCATTGGTACTTTGTCAACATAAGATTGTGGATACCAAGTCATTGGTAGCCTTCCGCCTGAAAAACAATGTCATCACTCAGTTAACTCACAATTTCCAAATGTTTAGCCTCTTTTATGCATTGAAACATGATCATCACATTGGATTTTGAACTAACAAGACTTGATTCCTAGTCAATGTGGCAACGGAAAAAAGAGAGCTTACTTGGGTTGTAATAACCAAAAATTACATCAGCTAGGGCAGCTCCTCCAGCTTCGCCGGGATAACCAACCCACAAGATGCTTGTGATTTTCTCATTCGTTTTCGCGAATGATACATCCATGCCTCCACCAGACATTATTACAAGAATGACAGGTCCCTTGGACACGTTTGCAACTTCTGTTATCAGAAGCTGCTGCTGTCCAGGAAGAACAATGTTGATCCTATCGCGACTCTCTGCCTCGATTGATAGATCAGCACCCATGACAAGTACAGTAGCATCCGCAGAAGCTGCTATCTTCTTAGCAGCATCTAGCTGGGCACTGCTGCATGAAACATCTGAGCACCCTGCCTGATAAGATGTTGGAACTGAGGCTGTTAGACCTTGCAAAGGCGTCGTATACTTGCATGGAGTGCCTGCATTTTTTTCCAGGATATCAGCAAACAAACGTAATTTATTATAAGGGTGATTGAATCAACTTTTATAATAGTCAAATCAAGGCAGCAGGAAACTGTTTGCAATCGAGACATTGCTAAATCTGACCTTCATAGTTTCCGATCATTGTTTTAGTGACATTGGCATTTGGTCCGATTACTGCCAAGGTTTTGATGGCAGTTGGAGATAGAGGCAGTGAACCTGCTGTATTTTTAAGCAATACTATCCCTTGCCGTGCTGCTTCACGGGCCAGTTCCTGGTTCGCAGGTGTGCAAACATCTTTCGGACCAAGATTACCGTAGAGTTGCTTTCTAGGATCACCATCAAAGAAACCAAGTCGCATCAAAGTTGCGAAATTGTTTGAGACAGCATTACTGATGGCTGACTCATTCACTAGTCCAGCTTTCACTGCAGCTTCTGTATGCTGCCCTAGGAAAGAGCCACAATTGAGATCCAACCCTGCCGAATAGAAGCATTTTAGAAATTAGATCTCTATGAAGTCTCTTGGTTCCAACAAATATCAAGCTAAAACAGTCCAAATAATTGAAAAATATCCAAATAGATTAGATACTGGATCGAAATGGTACATCATTCTTTGCAAAATCATGAACATCCTCACAAATCTAAGCAAGGCGAATGGAGTTACCTGCCAATAGGGCTTTAGCTGCAGCTTCTTCTGGTGTTTTGGTATAGTGTTGAGAATTGAAGAACACATCTATTGAATCACAGTCAGAAACAATGTATCTGCAGGAAACAGCTGACTGATAAACTAAAAACAGATACAAAAACACCCATAATTTTATACTAAAATATTTTGTAAGAAATCATAAATATACCCATTTAATTTCCATTGGCCTCTGATAATCCCTGAAAGTAGGTCTGGGTCAGCACAGGTAGGCTTACCATTAACCTGGTTGTAAGAACACATGACACTAGCAACATTCCCATCAATAACACAACTCTTGAAAGGTGGTTGAAATGTATCATCCATATCTTGCTGGGTTACCTAACTCATCAAAAACCCAAAAAAAAAAAAGAATGTGACAAATTCCTAATTCTCACAAACAAAATGAAAAATATGAAACATTTTATCAAAAAAATTCCATTACCACAGCATTGAAATGATAGCGGTCCGTCCCTTTCCAGTTATCCAAATCATAGGCAGTGTAATGTTTACAGCAAGCAGCAACTTTAAGTTTATCTGAGGCACCATCATCACTTTCTTGCAGACCCTTAACGTAACCCGACCCGTATTTACTTGAGAGCAGTGGATCCTCTCCTGGTGTCTCCTGGCCTCTACCCCATCTAGGGTCTCTAAAAATATTAATGTTTGGTGACCAAAATGTCAATCCTGCTAATCCAACATTGTACATAGCCCTGGCTTCGGTTGAAACCACCTGCAAAAACACTCAACAGACATCATCATCATCAATTATTAAAAACTTTGTACTGATTTTCTTGCATTTGCAATGGATTAATCATAATCATAATCATAATGCAGTTTGCACTATTCTCTCTCTCTCATACACAGAGTGAGCTGGATTCCCACCCAAGTAAAAAAAAAGTGCATTTTACAGTTTCCACCTACTTTCCTTTCCTTCTACTATCTTTTTAGTTTATACACAAATTCATCAAACCTACATTTTTTGCTACATAAGTTCTGTGCTGTAACAACCACACACACTGGGTGATGTACCTAATGCAACTGATAAAACTATATAGTATTTCTTTATTTTTATTTTTCTAATGCAATGATAAAGATCACTTTGATTAATTAAGAAAAATGAAAAGGACAAACATTGCAGTACACTCCATGATATGCTACAATAACACAGTATCGTAAAATGCACTTCACAAACATTTGCCCAAATTTGGCGCTGTTCTTTCTAGCACTGTGTACCTTATTTTAATAAAGAGAAATAGATTGGGGTTATGCTCGGCTAGAGTCGGAAAGTAGTCGTGACTAATGGCTTACCAATAAAGATAAATAAATCAAAGCAGGCGCCAGTAGAACAAGAAAACATGACCATGCTTGAAATGCTCACCTCCCTCTTCTTTTTTCTCTTAATCAATTAGTATTTCCAAACAGAAAGAACAACCCAATTTGTCTCACATTTGGGCCTTTTTCATTTCAATGCAAGGCCCAGGATGAGTTGTTAAAAAAGAAAAAGAAAAAATTAAGGACAACCCCGATATTGATTAGTGGGGAAGATAAGATGGTCAAGAAGAACATTTAAAATCATTGCAAAAAAAGAGCATAAAAAAACATAAAGATCCTACCTTTCCAATTGCTTGAAAGAGTGAAGCGTTGAAGGAGGCAGCGGTGGTGATGACCTGAGGAAAACTGGTAGCGCCAGGGACAACATTGGAGAAATGGGTCCCCGGACCGACATAGGAAACGCCGTGTAGAGCTTCAGACCACCACTCGTACTTTGGAATCCCGAGCCGACTCACACTCCCTGCGCTGTTCACCAAGAATAGGATTTTCTCCTGCAATGTCAGTCGCTTCACCAGGTCGGATACCCTGTCATTGATCCCCAAGGATGTGTTGCAGAACCCAAAACCCGCCAGCGATGGGTTGTTTGCAACATCGCAGGCGAAGACTGGGGATGATGATGACTGAGCGGCGACTTGTTGGGGGAAAGAAATGAAGGAAATGGTGAAGAAGGTGAAACAGAGGAAAACAGAGAGCTGTACTCTGTTTTTTGGGAGGAGAGAGGCCATAGTCTAGAGAGGGTTTTAGCCTTTTTTTTTAGGTACGACTTACGAGAGGTGGCCTTTGGCTTTTGGGCATGCAAGTTTTATTAAGGGCGGAATGCTCCAATAGGTACATTTATAGGAGAAATTAGAGACTAGAGAGGGATGTGTGGTTTATGGATTTTGTAATAGTGGCCATCCAAATCAAAGCCAAAGTAAGCCAACACATGTAGTTTTGTATCAACCCGTGATTAATACAAAATTGGGAAGAGGGAAATGGATTAGTAACTAGTATGAAAATACGCTAGTAAGTTCAATTAAATATTTAATTAAAGAGTAGTAAGCAAATTCGATCGTGTTATATTGTTAATCATTCTTAGTCTCGATCTCAAACATTTTTGTTACGGCTATAAATTGAAATGTTTAGTTTCACCTACAAATTAAATTTCAGCATGATCCAATAGACGAATTTAACATTATATAGTCCTTTTAAATGTGGATCTTATTTTATTTACGTTTTTTAGACTTCAAAATTAGAGTCCCTCGTCTTTCTCTTACTATTGTTTTTGGTAGAAGCTAGCTTGCTTGTATTTCTTGTAAGAGAATTGAAAAAAAAAAAGTTTTGATGGAGTGGGGCTACTCCTTACCCAAACAAAACAAAACAAAAAACGAATCTAATTTTGGAAGGATGCGTCAAATGCATAAATGTCACTTATGAGAAATTTGGATGCGAATTATATGCCACTTATGAGAAATTATTTGATAGCAAAAGCAAGGAAAAAACAAAGGAAGGAGGCAAAATACATCAATTAGGATAAATACCCGTTATAGTCTACCACCTCTCGTATTGTAAGGCTTTAACTAAGTGTCTATCTCTTTCTAATTAATAATAAAAAAAAACAGGATATACTAATAGTTATATATTCCATTTTCGAAATAAAAGAAAGTTTTGGCGGAGACCAAAGAACTTACTAATTAAGAGGAATCTATTGGTAGAAAGAGGCTCGTGATGGATGGATGGATGGATTTTGTCCTCTTTGGTAAGGAAAGAAAAAAATAATATATAAATTACTATTTTCTCCGTCTCAAATTAAATGACGTTTTAGAGTTTTTGTTTGTCTCAAATTAAATGAAAATTTTATTACTTTTTAGGTAATTTTTTTGGCTAATTTTACTAACTTGTCTCTTATTATTAAGGGGAAATAGTTACTGGAAGTAATAAAGTAGATAAATTAGTATATAAATAAAAAAAGTACGCAGTAGAGTTAAATACGAACTTAAAAGATATGGAAAAAATTATTTAATTTGAAACGGAAAGAAACAAAGTCAATATTTTGAAGCCTTAGTCTCTCACGAGAAGCACAGCACTTCTGCAAAACAGCAAAAGTGTGTAAGAAAGTAGCCAAATTGCGATCATATGCTGTCTGCTTAGCTATAAAATTTAAGAATTATAACGAAACTACCGAGCTTCATCAATCACGGATGGGATCGCTCTGTGCCTCACGTGAGGAGGAGGGATTCAGATGATGAAGAGCTGACTCTATTATCAACGTAGGCGTCAAAGCACTCCATATAATTATAGATCAGTTTTCTGGGAGAACACCTGTGAAAATTGAAAAAACAATCACGCTACTAATTGAGTCTTGAGGTTGAAGGAAGTTGTCACAAATTAATTACGACACACTTCACGTATTGTTGCTTTTGGCCCCAGAAAGAAAAAGATATTAGTGGTTGAGACTAAAAAACATAGTGTAAACTCCTTTCAATAACGTTTTTATTTTACATTTTGACACTGATATTTTTCAACTCTCATTTCAACTAATCACATTCTATTATCTCTCACTAATTATATCTCTTTAATAATTAAAATTTAGGGAACTCGAAACTTTTAATCAAGCTTTACTCACTAAACAGGGTACGTAGCGAACTTCTCTGTTTGCTAGATTTTTTAAAGGCCGAAGTCGGAAGCAACCCCTCCTAGCTAGGCATGGAGAAGCGAAGTGCTTGAATAAGGAATCAGGTGGAGAGTGGGTACATGCACTAAGAATAAATTGTTTTGAAGACCTTGAATCCCCAGTGAGGCCTCCTTTTGAAAAAAAGCTTTTTACCCGTAATAAAACTCATTTTTGAAAAATCCGGCTTAAATTCGGTGATTCGGGTCAAAATCCAATGACCCGGTTGATTCGGGTATGAATTTTTGGGTTGAACTGATTATTTTTTTTTTTCAAAAAGCTAAGTTGTTTATTAACTCTTGCTTCAATTTTTTTAAATTTTAAGTTTACTATTTGAACTTATGGTCATTTTTTTCAATAATTAAGTTTTTTTTTTTTATAAATCAAATAAAATTTATTGATTTTAGGATCCTATTTAGGTCATATTTGAGTTTAGCGTCATATTTAAATCGACCATGATTCACCCCCTAACCCCTAACCCCTTACCCCTTACCCTACCCAGGTCAATGTTCCGGGCCGGGTATGAAAACCTTGGTATTTTTATATAACATACATATATCTACGTCGTTTCGATGTCTTAGGATTTTTAATTTTCTTGTGTCGCAATGTTGGTATCTGTGTCGTATCCAGTATCCATGTTAGTGTTCGTGCATAGAGCTGTCAACGGATCTATTTGGGATCGATTACTATGAATCCATATCCAATTTATTTAAGGAAATAGTAGATATGATTTATCCATTTATCCATCGAACTTTTAAAATTTAAATTTAAATTTGGATCTCAATGGATTCAAAATACTTATCAAATCTAGCGAATATATACCTTAGTTTTCAAAAAAAAATTAAAAAATTATTTTTTTATAAAAAATAATAATTATGTATGTACTTACCTTAGAGATATCAAAATTTCAATAAAAAGAAATCACAAAAAAGGATCTCATCAATATATCATATAGTTTAATGAAAAAAGTGTTCGCGTGTGGGTCCCACATTATTAGCATTCGGCAGTTCCAACTGGCATCGCTTTCGCGCGTGAGTGACTGAAGCGAAGCAGAGCAGAGCACAGGAAGGGAGCCTTTGCTCACAAAGTTGTTTGTTGCGAATTGCAATTGCAATTGCAAGTTGCGCACCTCCATATTCATTAGATCCTTACCTACAATGCACTTTTTCTTCTTCCATTATAATTTATAGCTAGGTGTCCATTTAATCGAGTATCAGGACCATTAAAAATAAATATAACTTAACGTCAAATGTAAAAATTATAAATAATGATAAAAGGTTCGATTCTTAAAAAATAAGTAGATTTAAAATAAAATAAAAAACAAATATAAACAAGAAATAAGTAATCAATGATAAGACATCATCGGAGATCATCACTCATTTACACGGGTCATTGCTTATATTAATAATTGTTTCTTCCTTTGAAAATTACTATTTTATTTCATATCCTGTTTTTTAATAAAATAATTTTCTTTGTAAAATAAAACTATTTTTTTAAGCTGTAATACATGTATTCTTTATGAGATAAATTATAAGTTCGATTTTTAATGTTACAATAACAATTATTAATATAACTAATTTTTTTTAAAAAAAATTGTAAAGTATCCCTGAATGTCAAAATGTGTCTGATATAAATTTATTTATTTTTTTAGTAGTGCTAGAAGTACCAACACTTTTACGGTGACATTTTTTATATTTACTAATAGAGGTTGGACCACATAAATAGAATTTGCATGACGTATAATGGTTGTGCACCCTCAAATTCTTGTACAATTCAGAGGAATGATCTTCTTTATTTAAGTGGATAATGATTTTCTTGTATAATGGTTGTGCCAGAAGGACTAGCTCTCAGAAGAGCTCTCGAATTTGCTAGGGATCGTGGTTTCGTTAGTATTCAGGTCCAGTCTGACTGTATCGAATTGATCCAAGCTATTCTTACCAGGTCTCAGACTCACTCAAGTTTGGGAGTGATGGCCGCGGATATCAATCATCTTGCTCTTCTTTCTGGTTTCTGCGAATTCGTGCACGTCCGAAAGACTGCTAACACTGACGCTCACGCTCTAGCTAGGTGAGCTTATGTCTTAGGTCTATCTGATTGTTGGGACGGTTTGTGTCCTGAACTTCCCGATTGTTTTACAAATTTCGTTTAATGAAAATGCATTACATTTTAAAAAAAAAGCAGCTAGTTTGATATTTTATCGCCATCAAATTAAATAATTAATAAATTACATAACTATTAAATTTTATAACGGTGAATAGGTGTGTTACCTTGTGATAGTATAGTTTTTACAACAAAATTTAATCAATCCATATCAAGTTACTAGATCATGATTGGTTCTAGCTAGGATCAATAGTTTTTGGACCGCTTTATCATATAAAATGTGCAAATTAATTATACAAAATCATATGAAAACTATAGACTAAAATTATTTATCAGTATATGAGATTGTTACTCAGAATTGTGATAAGAAAAAACCGAATTCAATCTCAACCAAACCGATATCTTTCATAACACCAACAAGTGGTTACATGGGTAGTGGGTCGTGATCAAGATGTGATTTTTCTTGTATTGTTGTACTGGTATACAACATTATAGTATACAACAAAGCTTTTCCCTACAATATACTATAATGTTGACCCTATAATATATAGGTCCATGCATTTGTATCAATTAAGTGGTTTTTGTTCCAAAATGATTGGCATCTCTGTCAGTGGTAGCGGAGTGGTAGAATATGCATGTCAAGACAATAGATTTAATTAGGTAAATGGATAATGGATCACAGTTGGCTCGGCTGTGTCAAACGGATGAAAGTATATTTCCCCCTCATTAAATACACCGAAGATATATGATATTAGGTTCATTTACTTATTATTTTCCCTCCGAATTTTTATAATTGTCTATTTAACTATAATCACACGTACTAAAAGTAATCATTGATTTCGGTTATAAATACACTTCGATAATTACTCCACTTTAAATTACCTAATCTAAAATTAACATGTTTTAAATTGATTTGGTAGTACTTTGTAATTTATGAAAAATATAAAAAAATACCAACTAACAACATTGAAAATAAAAAATGGACAACTGAAAAGAAAAGAATATAATTTATCGTCTATTTTCTATTTGTCAATGGGCATATAGTTTCATTAGTTATCTGAGTAGTGACAAAAGTATTAGTAGAGAGTCGAGATTTAATTGTTACTATCAACTACTCCCATCACAAGAGGCCAATTATGAATACATAACATTCCACGTATATGTAATGAGAGATACTTGGAGAACTACTATATTAATTAATTATTTTATGTAATGATTCAGACATTATTAACACGACGATTAATTGATTTTAATTACGAAGACAATGACATTGATTCCATGAAGAAAAACTAAAAGGATAATGACATTGATGAAACAATGAACAAATGGGACCAACAACTAAAAGTACTTCTACCAACAGAAAAAACAATCCAAAAAGAGCCAGAAATCTCTTCAACAAATTAAAAAACAAATGAAAATTAAAAGTGACTTAATTAGATTTTATACATGTCTTCTTTTCTCAAGCAATTAGAGGTACTTTCAGAAGGGATCTAATTTAATTTGGTTTTTTCCTTAAGTTTGGGTACATGAATTCCTAATCCTATAATTTAATTTAATTTTATTTGGTTTTTTCCTTAGTAATCATCCCGGGCTCTGCTTAAATCATAATTCGGTGCATTGATACGCATAAAGGAAAAATATATGTCGATCATCTACGGGATTAAAGTAAACCCACTAATTCTAAATATCTAACAGTGTCATGAGAGACACAGAAATGTATGTAATGTAATATAATAATAATACAATGACAAATTAACTGCATCATTAGTCATTACTTATGTAGAAAAATTAATTGGGTGGAGATAAGTTGAGAGTTGAGAGCATAGTTATCAAAACCGGACCGGATAGCGAACCGGAAATAAAAATTTGGTGGTTTAACCGGGTTGAACTGGGTTCGATCGGATTGTAGTTGCTGGTCCGTCCGGAACCATTCACACATTAAACCAGTAAATTTTAGACTATTAAACCGGATTGAACCGGCTGATTTTTAAATTCTGATGGGCCTCTGATGGGCTGACCCATGTATGTAATGGGCCGGCCCATCAAATTTTCCAAAAAAAAAAAAAAAAAACACCAAAACGACCGTTTTGGTGTTTTCACATCGAATCAGCCGGTTCAATTCGGTTCGACGGTTCATAAAAAACCGGCTAGTTATTCCGGTCCAACCCGGGTTAGAGACGTATCCGGTCCAAAAGGTGAATCTGACCGGAAAGGTGAAAAATCCGGTTGAACCGGACCGAACCGTTGAGAGGGTTAAGACTTAAGACATTATCTGCCGGACATGAGCATGATGGATGATATATGGCCCAATTACAGATGGGCCCACATTCAATTTTTGGTAAATATTGGATAATTTCAGACTTGGCAGTGAAGCAAGATATCCTTTTTGATATTTGATAGAATAATTTGATAACTTCTTTGAGTCCTTGCTTGTCATCCAATTCATTATTCTCGGCTCACCTTAATTGGATGTTTTCATTGGCATCAAGATAATTGACAAATCATCTCCATGCATGTGTTTCTTTTTGTCAAAACTGGAAGAATTGGCAATCATTCATCATTGTTGGTAGTGTTAGGATTAGTTTCATTCGCCATCATGTGCCAACAAAAATGAAGTTAGTTGGTATATTATACACACTTTACTCTCTTTTTATTTGGGTACAAAAAAACCGATTAAATCCTATACGAAACTCCCACTAAATGATGGACAAGCTACACATCAATACTTTCAAAAATATATGATCGAGAATGTACCTCCCAAGACTAATATATATAGGAATAGGCCAGGTGATATGAGAAATTCTCCGTAAATTTTTTTCTCTATGAATATGCGAGATAGAGACTTTAGCCACCGAAATAATTTATTACTGAATTTACTTTTTAATGAGTCAACTAATTGCCAAAAAAAACATCACTAACATTCCTATGAATTTAACAATACATTGAAAAAAGAGAGTAGGAAATGGAATGATCTACATATTATATAGATTATACACTACAAAATTACCCATCAATTCAAATAGCGGGCCAGGTAGGTGAAAAACTCCAAACAAGTAAAAAGTGAGCTTTGTTAGGTAATGTGTAGGATGGGCCAGAAGTAGGACATGATGCATTGTTTCCAAGCCTCCAATTCATGCCCATACAGGCCCAAGCTGGCAAAGTGAAGTTGTTGTAGCTAAAATTTGTAATTTTTCGATCAAAATCCATTAATTATTTATTTATAATTTTATAGTGCTCCCTGCTTAGAAAATATCAGACATGCATTGTACAAATAGAGCGAATACCCGGAGTTCAAATTAAACTACAAATGAAATAGGTAGCCAAAACCACATTCAACGTTGCTGAATAAGGGATAAAAAAATGATATAATTTTGTTGTCAACAAGCGGGCAAATCATGAGGAGGAGCAAGCATTCTGGTATTAGGAGAGGCACCATCTTTAACCACAAACACCATCCCCATCCCCCATGTTACATGTCGTTCTAGGTGACAATGCAACAACCACACACCTGCATATTAATCAACAATAATAATTTAAAACAATTTATTAGACTGACCAGCCATTTCTGACACGACTCGTATAAATCCCGCGATTACTCGCTTAATTATTAAATTAAATTAAAATAAAATGAAAAATTACCAGGATTATCTGCTACAAATCTGATTGCAACCCATCCATTGGTAGGGATTCCAACTGTAGTCTCCTCAGGTGGATCAACAAGATTGTAGGTCAAAGGATCCTTGAAAGGGTCAAAATTACCAAAACCCCATCCAACGACATAGAAGCTGTAGCCATGTAAATGGATTGGGTGATTATCTGCTGCTAGCACATTAGTCCCTTGAAAAACTATCTCCACACTCGCATTGTACTCTAAAACCATCAATTTTGTACCAAAACTTGGTGTCAACAAATTGAACGGTAGGTGATCGCCTGTGTAATTGAATTCATGCGGTGGCTTCCCTGGGAAATTACTCTCAAACACACCCTTAATGCCATGGTAGTACGCTCGGAGGATATCCATCGATGACGGAGTTATCAGACTAATATTGTTCACACTGGCCGAAAACCTCTTCCCAAATGGACCTACAGTATAAGTTAAATATCGCAAACTAAGAAATGTGGCCAAAAACTTAAATCGGGTAGTAAAAAATTATGGAACCATTGGATCAAGCTGAAATTTTATATACCTGTGCAGGGCTGCTTCTCATGGGTGCAATTCAGGAGATTGACTGACATTGTGAAGAACAAATGAGTATCTACTTGTAAAGGAACTTTTGCTGGATAATTTCTGCTGTTGAGGCTTCTAAATTGCTTCGTGAAATCAGTTGATGCTTGTGTTGCATTGTAAGGAGGAAGTGGAGGGAAATAGGGATCAGATGATTTTGGGTGCTGCTGGTGCTGATGATGATATTGGATTATGGCTGTGGTTGTGGTGTTATCAAAACCAGAACCAAAAGCACTTGCGTAGGATCGAGCAGCCATGGAATAGTAGTGATTAGGAGATTGGTTTGCTTCTAGCAAGAGGTCCATGGATTGTCCAGGTGTGATCATAATGTAGTCTGTCGTGAAAGGTTTCATGTAAGATCCATCTTTGGCTACTAATGTTAGTGTGTGGTTTGCTACCGCGAAGAAGAGATTCTCATCCATAACTGCGTTGATTATCCGTACAAGATAACTCTTTCCTTGCTCCACCGTCACTCTGTAGGTGCCTGACTCAGGATTCCGTTTGAGTCAGAGTTCAAATTAATAAGAAATCAGGAATATAGAGTCCAAGTGAACACGAAAATGATGAAATGAGAACCCGAATTATTACGGAAATTCGAGTATAGGATCGAAAAATGAGAAATGATACGTAGGTTGAAATTGGTGGGTTGAGGAGGAAAGGAAATGCGTGCAGTGATATTTTTATAAATAATACATTTTTTTTCCTCTCAACCTACCAATTTCAACCTACCTACCATTACTCTACCATTGAAGAATTACTATGTACCTTGACGGGAGCATGGATAGAGATAGCCTGGTTCCCCATTGATGGTGAAAGCATCCGATAAAATTGGCTCTCCTCCAGTTACATTAGCATTTCCTGGAATTCTCATTACATCACTCTTCCACCATTCCCCTGTACATATATGGAACCAACACAAATTAAGATACCTACTATCAAATTACTCTCTCCGTCACTAGTACAGTAACTTCCTAGTCAGAAGATTTTATCACTAATAAAATGTTGCAAAAAATCAATTAACAATAACTTATTGTAGAGAATCGATAGAAATAAAATATAATTAATTATTAAAATACTCTAGAAAATAACAATTAACTATTTTCTTGGTTTCTATAATTTTTTATAGGAAGTCATTTTATTAGTGACGAAGGGAGTAATAAAGGAATCGAATTTGCGTCACCAAATATATAAAAACCAAACAAATAATGAATGAGAAATCATTAATAACAATTACTCCCTCCGTTTTCTATTAATTGTCATTTTCCTACGGATTTTTACTGTTCATAATACTTGTCCATTTTATTTTTTTCGAAGCCAATATTTTATACAAATGACAATTTTTTTTCTCGCATCAACCCAATTTGATGATGATATTTTAATTTGAGTGAAAATTAGGAATAAAAATGAAACAATGTGGAATAAAAGAAGAACAAAGATCATGATAAAACGTTTTTTTACTATTTCAAAAAGTCATTTAATAGGAAACGGAGGAAGTATTATTTTGTGTTCATTAATTAATTAC
>NBIL01061303.1:0-11329 GCA_002752925.1 Viola pubescens var. scabriuscula | reverse complement strand
GGAAAGGGTCATTCAAGTTTATGAGTTATTTTCCTTGTTTTGTTCATCAAATCCTCTTCGCTTTCATCCATATATCCGTTGCGCCTCCCACTATCTTCTAGTGACGTTATCTTCTCCATCTTCCACCTACAAATCATCCATCAAACACCCTTCAAGTTCGGTCACAAATCCATCCGTCAAGAGAGAACACGATCTTCACGCTCAAGTATCTTCGGCCATCCATCCTTGGAGGCTAGATCGTATCAAATATGGTGAGTGTATAGGGCTGGCGACAAGCCCTTGATGTCGGTGATAGTCCACCCGATGGCTTGCTTGAATTCTTTAAGCAAAGAAAACAGCTTCACTTCTTATGGTGCAGTCAATTTGTTGGATATGATGACTGGAAGAGAGTCGTTGGCACTGAGATAAACATATTCGAGATGCATGGGTAGGGTCTTTAATTCAAGATTAGGTGCCTGCACGATAGATGGGGGAAGCTTAGTGTAGGCGTCATAAAAGAGAGAAATAACAGAAGTAGAAGCAGCAGAAGAAGTGATTATAGGATCTTTTTCCAAAGCAGCAACGACTGCATGCAATTCTGGTGGTGTTACAAGCGTCGAGGCCAAGACATCCAGTGAGGCAGGTGTGATGCTTCTGTCGAGGACTAACTGCAGAGGGTCAGTAGAATATAAGTCATTGACTTCATCAACAAAGGGATCAATTATATCAACAAAATTAACACTATAAAATTTAGAAGGATATCGCATGGCTTCAAGCATGTTAAACTTGATAATTTCCCCATCAAACTCAAGAGAGATAGAGGCATCATGGACATCTTTCGTGGCCCTAGTAGTGGCAAGGAACGGCCTTCCAAGGAGCACATCTGATGGCTTGGTGGATTCTTCATCCTCTATGGCAATGACATAGAAATCTGCTGGGAATATGAAGTCTCCAACTTGGATTAGTACATCCTCGATGACACCTTCGAGAAAGAAAACTAAACGGTCGGCCAGCTGGATGACTAGACGAGTATACTAGCAGACCTAGGCTTAAACTCTTGTATATCGTCAAGGGCATGATGTTGATACCAGAACCCAGATCGCACATGGCCTTGCCAATGTCAACAGTGCCGATCTTGCAAGGAATAATAAACATGCCCTGGTCTTTGCACTTAGGAGGGATTTTCTTTGAATATTGGCAGAAACATTGGTGCCCACTCTTATCTTGTTCACGCCTGCCATTTTACACTTGTTGGTGCACAAAGACTTTAAGAACTTGGCATAGCAGGGAACATTCTTGATAGTTTGCAATAGAGGGACGTTGACCATAACTTTACTGAACATATCCAAAATCTCCCGATCCTCTTTGTCTTTCTTAGACTTGACTAGTCATTGAGGGAAAGGCGGCTCAAGAATTTTATGGATATACTCTTGCGTAAACTCATCCGGCTTATCACTCTTTTTTTGGGAGCCCCTTGGAGAGCGGATGCGGTCTACCATGACGTCATCAACTTTGGGTTTCTTCGCTGAAAGTTGTTTTTCTTCTATCTCGGGCTCGGGCTCGGGCTCGGGCAAGACAATTTGCTCTGGTTCGAGGTCTGGATGCACTCGAGAAGGTAAAATATGGCCACTTCGAAGGTTCATGGCACACGCTTCATGCTTCGGATTAACCTCTGTTTGCCTAGAAAATCGGCCTTGATTCTTTAATTCTTTCATTTTAACAATCAGAACACTCAATTTCTTTTGCATATCTATGATGGCTGGCCCATAGTTAAGTGCCTCTTCAGCTGGCGGAGTAGAAGAAGAAGATTGTGGGCCAGATGGGCCACATGCTGATACTGCTGGTTGGTGTGGTAGTTGTTGGGCCTGGGCTTGAAGTGCTGCAAGTTCAAAGGCAGTTGAGGATGAGACTGATTCGCGTATTGATGATACTGAGGCTGCTGACTAGTCCCAGACGCTTGTGGGTTATTGGCATAACTAAAATTTGGATGTTTCCACCCCTGATTGTAGTTCTGGCCATACAGAGTAGGGTTGTAACCTCCCGCAGCATTCACTTGGATGTCATTAGGAATATGAGGGCAAGCATCCGTAGTGTGATCCACAAAGTTATAAATCTGGCAGGCCTTGACCTGGACAGGTTGTCCTGCCGCCATGTTTTGAAGCATGCCCGTGATGGTCGTGAGCTAGTTCTCCATTGCGGCTGCACGGACATCTTGGTTGTTGGAAACTCTACCAGAGGGGGCGGTGTTCCTTGCCATAAGTTCGATAGTAGACTTGGCAGCTGTAGGAGTTAGAGCACGAAGAGAGCCACCGCTGGCAGCATCTAGCAAGGCCTTATCAGGTCCTTTCAAGCCCTCATAAAAATACTGAATGAGTGCATGCTCTGTGAGGTTGTGGGAAGGACATAAAGCTAGCATTTTCTTGTACCGCTCATAATACTGGGCCAGATTCTCCTCCTCATATTGTAGAATAGACACCAGCTGCTTCCGAGTGACACTTGCCATGGACGTTGGATAGTACTTATCCGTAAAAGCTTTGGACATCTCAGCCCAAGAGTGGATAGATCTAGGAGGGAGGTAGAACCAGTCACTTGCAGCATCCTTAAGGGACCACATGAAAGCTCGCAGCTTGGCCTACTCGATATTGACATTGGTCGGCTTCATAGCCTCGCAGATTAAGTGCAGCTGTTGGAGATGGCGATGTGGGTTCTTCATAGAAATACCGTGGAAGCTAGGAAGATGATGCATAACAGCAGACTTGAGCGTCTAGTCATGTTGAACAGTAGGCCAGACTATGCAGCTGCTAGGTGATTCAGGAGCAGCGTTATGATCTTCTATGGTCTAGTTGTTTGGGACAGCTTGCCCTAGAGGTGGTGGATCTGCCATGGTAGGTATCGCGGGCAAGACAGGATCTGGCTCGTCTAGGCCTCAATGAAAGAAAGTGCCAAGATTGTCTTGGGCAAGAGTTGCTCTGTTATGGGCGGAAGATTGTTTGGCTAACTTTCTAACTCTTCTTTCCGTTCTTTTGATCTCAGGGTCGAATGGCACGAGATTCGGTGTAGATCTCCTAGTCATACACACAAAAGATAGAAATCAGTAACTAGTCCCCGGCAACGGCGCCAAAATTTAATCGTCACTCAGATATAAATAAATCCTAATGCCTAGATGCACAATTAACTTACGTATAATGGTAGAAGGGAACGAACACAGGGACTAGGAGAGACTCTTGCCCTAGATGTATGACAAGGATAGCAAACCGAAAATAGTAACACACGGGGAGGGGGGGGGGTTCTGAAGAGTTGTTTGATTAAACTAAAAAGTAACAAAAGTAAAGAAGGAAAGATAGAAATAAAACAGAATAATAATTGCAGTTGAATAAGTTAAGGAAAGCGAAATAAAGACAGAATAAAAGAAGAATAAAATCTGAGGAGAGAGGATCTTAGCAAAAGGTCATTCTCGGGTTGCGTTGAGGCCTAGTTAATCATTGGCGCAAAGATATTCTATTCATATGTCATAGACGTGCTATAGGGGCCAGGTATGTTTAGGCCCCCTACTTTCCTTCATAAAAGAAGCTACCCCAAGGTGCTTTTATGGAAATAGCCTTGACACTTCGCCATCCTCCCAGGTACTAGACGGGGAGGCAATACTCAAAGGCCCATTAAAAAGAGGAAAGACACCTCTAGGGCGAGACGTTGAGAGGCCTACCCTAATTGGTTGCTTGCTCTAGCCGGATTGGACCAAACGACATGATGACTCCGATCTAGTTGTCTACTACTATCCTACCGCCTCACGTTAGTTATTACAGTAGGAATGACAATATTCAAGAGAAATCTACTAGTAGGTGATCAAACTCCTAATAAACTCCCAAAGAAATGATAAGAAAATGACAAACAAGCAAATACAACAATAGAAATATATGGAGAATAATTAGGCCTCCTTTGCAACCCTCGTAATATCCTTTGCTAAGAAGGGAAAACTTAGCTACTCATGCCAATAAATAAATAAACAGTAGATCTAATAAAAAGCATAAAGAAAAGAAGAGATAAAAGAAATAAAATTGCTTAATTAATACCGGCCGGAGCTAATGCTCCAGTTTGTACAAAATGGAGCCTAACGGCTGCTGGAATAAAGGAGGGAACACAAAGTTTTAAGGTAAGAAATATGCTAAGAGATGAAGAGATGTCCCAAAACCCTAAAAACTAAAGGTTTAAATACTCTCTAAGCTCACAAAGAGACAAAATCCAGCTAAGAGAGGTACATGACAAGGAAGGAGCATGTTCCCTCAAGGGAATATTCTAGAAATGTCATAAGGGAATCTGCATAGAATCCCGTACGGATCTTCTTGGAATCTTTCCTTGCGCATCAGTGGAGAGAAGATGCAGATGTGCGACGACAAGCTCCTAGGGCTAGAGAGCTCAGTATCTAGGGCTCGATGACAAAATTGACAGCTAGGCCTCAATGCTGGCCTTGACGCTATGTGATCAGCTAGGCTCCAAGAAATTCCACCCAAAAAGTGCGTGATTCAGCATTTCCCTCTCTTTAAGCCTAGATCTGCGAAAAGGATGAAAACAATAGGCAAACTAGCATAATCATGCTCAAAATAAGGCTAAGAAAAAGGGAAAAATTATGCATAAAACACATACATCAAGACTCAAAAGACATTAAATAACAAGATTCAAAAATAAAATAGCAAGAAATTTGGGGTAGAGATGGTGACACACTCAAGAACACGATGAACAACCTCAAGAAGGCAGCTTTGCGCGATTTTACAAGAAAATTATTTTGATAAGGATTTCCTTTGAAATAAATTCTTAAAAATAGCTCAAAATGTTCACAAGACATAGAGGAACAACAATCGGCCAAGGAAAGAGAAAAATATGGTTGGAAGAAATACAAAAAAATGTACCAATCCTTGAACAGTTTAAGCTCCGCTACCACTTGATACGGTCACGGTTTCTCTTGACAAGAGGGATGGAGTTTGCGTAGCACGAATGAGAGATTTATGGTGAGAAATCCATGAGAGTTGGTTCTTGTAGAAAGGATCTAGTTCAAGATGGAAGATGGGCACGTTTGACACAAGGAAAGAACACAAACACAAGTGTTGAAAAGAACACTAGTTGTTAGTTCAATACTTGTCTACCATCTTCATCAATCTACTATCTATTCCATTAAATACTGCTGCTATCTTTATCTGCTTGCTCATTTTCATCATCAACATCCATTTACAAGTCCATCAACGCCAACCTCCCAAAGAGGTCTAGATCTAACCACGGCTTCATCTCCATTGCGTATCCAAGCTCTTATCATGTGGTAACAGAGCTCTTAGCTGCCCTCTAGGTTGGTTTTTCTTGTGTTTTTCAGCCATATTTTTCTTTCTCCTTGGTTGAATATTGTTCTCATGTGTCTTGTACATCTTTTGTGCCATTTGGGAAGGTTTGCATCCACGGAAATCAGTCAAAATTGTTTTCCCAAAAGGTGCTCAAAATTGTCCTATTTTCTATTTTTTATGTTCATCTTCCTCTAAGTGTATCTTGAGTTTTATGTCATCTTTTTTCCTTTTTCTTGAGTCTATCTTGTAGTAATTTGTGTCTAGTTTCTAGTGATATATTGTGGTGATTTTGGTTCCATCATTTGCACATTCAAAAATCAAAAGTTTAGTCATCTATTCTTGGTATTCTTCACTGAGTTCTTGAGTCTTCAAGTGAGTTTCTTCTTGACTCTTTGGTTTAATCCGAAATCTTGAGCTCCCAAGGTAGAGATTGTGTTTATTTATGTTGCATCTTAGCATTAAATGCACTGAAACACCAGCCCTCTTATCACTTCTCCTTTTAACCTCACAAAACAAGTTTTCAGCTTTTACCATTTTTTGTTATAAAGTAAATTTTATCTTTTACCATTTTTGGTATCAAAGGGCTGACTTGGGCTAAGGTTGGCAGCAGCCTTCTGCCCCATACACACATCCATTCACACTTGAACTACTTGTCCTCCACTCTTGCACTACATGTCATACATTTCTTGAAGTTCTCTTGCACTTACAAAAAAAAAAAATTAGGAATAGAAAGGGATCAAAAGAGTAATCAAATCCCTAATTCAAAAAAAAAAAGAATAGAAGTCAAAGCAAGGGACTAACTGTATGTGTGCATTTGTAGTAAAATACTTCAAGTAAGGTGTGCATTTTGGCAAGTCTTTTGTTTCAGTCCTTTACTAAGTCCTTTTCAAGTCTTTCTTGAGTCTTTCTTTTAAGTCCTTTATAAGTCTTAAACTCCTTTTTAAGTCTTTTTCCGTCCCTACCCAAAATCAAATTTTCGACCAAAATTTTCCAGTAGCTAACGCTATAGCGTTAGCCACTGGTTCCCTTGAGCCAGATTTTTACGATTATTGCGTCTCTTCTCTTCTGATCCTCCCATCCCTCCTACACCTTCTTGAGGTTTTTTAGGTGTGGTTAAATACTTGTTTGAGTGAGTGAGAGATTTGTGAGCTCATCTTTTACGAGTGATTAAACACAAGTGCTAAACACGTGAGGGAGGGACTAACTTTTTATATATATGAATTACGTTTGTTCTTTTTGTAGGTACTTAACATGTCTTAAGAACATGTAGTGCTCGGTCCAGCTTCGGATGACTCATCTACCATTCATCTGGATGTTGCCCTCGTTGCACTCTGATTGGAAAGCTTCATCCTTAAAATCGATCTTCGATGGGAGGAACAATGGCAGCAAAATGCCTTGATCTTGGAAGAGTTGAGATCTTTCAAGCTACACCTACACCTCCCCCCCCCNCCCCTCTACTGGTTGTCCATTTCCACCAACGCATGAGACCTATTGATCCATCAAGCATTGATTATTATGGGCTGCCGCGAGTTAGTGACAATGCCGAAGGAGTTGTGGCCTTGAGTGACCATAGTGTGGATGAGGCATAGACTGTGGCCACCTTCCTATGAGAGGCCGAGGGCTTGCTCCATCACAAGATGTTCGCCAACAACCCACCTCCACACCCGCCACCTATAATCACCACCTTGATGTACCATTGCATAGGGCGAATGCCTATGTCCCTCCCATACAGGTTTCGGTGAATGAACTTCTCCATGATAAACCTCAACCTCCACCACCTCCACTTCTTTACAAGCCTGCCTAAGGTGCTCGCCGTTTTTAGTACAATGACCATTTTGAGGAACGGGGCAGACGACATCATGAGTATCGTGTGGACAATAATTTTTCACAAATCAAACTCTCCATGCCTACCTTTGAGGGGAAGGATGACCCCGATGCTTATTATGATTGGGAGAGTAAGGTGGATCATTTATTTGCTTGCTACAACTACTTGGATGAGAAGAAGGTCAAATTAGCTCTTGTGGAATTCACGGGCATGGCAATTCATTGGTGGGATAAGTTAGCCTTGACTAGGCGTATGGAAAGAAGACCTCCCGTAGCTTCTTGGGAAGACCTCAAGCTTGAGATGAGGCACCGGTTTGTGCCCACCTACCACATTCGCGACTTGCACCAACAACTCCAACGATTGACTCAAGGTGTGCGAAGTGTGAGTGACTACTACCATGAGATGAAAACTTGCTTGATGAGGGCGCATGTCAATGAGAGTGTGGAGGCTAATATGGCACGGTTTTTGGGTGGATTACACAAGGAGATCTCCTACCAACTTGATTTCCAAACTTACACCACCTTAGAAGACATGTTGCATCTCGCCCTCAAGATTGAACGGCAAGTAAACTTTAAACCCAAATTCCCTTTTTCTTCTTCCCCTTCTTCAACATTTAAACCTTCCTTCACACCTAAACCTAGCTATGACAACAAGAAGCCCCCATTCTCCTCCAAACCAAACACCTACCCACCAACTTCCCACCTACCCGCCACTACCCCTAAACCCACACCTACCTCAAATTCTAACCCGCGCACTCCTTCACGAAACATTGAGTGTTTCAAGTATGGCGGCAAGGGGTCACATGAGGGCTGAATGCCCTAATCGAAGGGTCATGATCATGCGTGAAAGTGGGGATATTGTTAGTGAGGATGAGGAGGAAGAGGAGTCCATAAAAAGTGGACATGAGGTTGCCGACGATGAGGATGGGTACGATTATGTAAAAGTGCCCAAATGTCTAGTTGTGCGCCGCACCTTGAGCATTCAAGCAAAGGACGAGGACAAAGTGCTAGAACAACGTGAGAATCTCTTCCACACCCGTGGCATTGCAAATGGTATGGTCATCTCCATCATTGTGGATAATGGTAGTTGTGCGGATGTGGTTAGTACTCTTCTTGTTCACTCCTTGGGCCTAAGCACTACTAAACATCCTCACCCATATGTGCTCAATTTGTTCAATGATGGCAGCTCAGTTAAGGTACACAAACAAGTGTGCATTCCTTTTCAAATTAGCAACTATGTTGACAAACGTCTATGTGATGTTGCACCCATGCACTCTAGTCATCTCCTCCTTGGTAGGCCTTGGCAATTTGATCAGAAGGCCATCCATGATGGTTTCCGTAACACCTACAAGCTGGAAGTTCTTGGCAGCAAGTTCCTTATTCCACCTCTTCCCCCACACGAAGTCTATGCAGATCAACTTAAGTTGGAAAATGCCTATGCCAACTTTAAGATCACATCCACCCTTGACAAGAAACTTGAGTGTAGTGGAGTGAAGAAAGTAAGTTGTGTGCAAGAGGAAAAGAGCGGGCATGAAAAAAGAGAGCATGCGCCAAGTGGAGTGACAATTGGAAATGGTGAGTGTAAGGAGAAAAACATGAGCATGAGTGAAGTGAAAATAGATAAGAAAATTGAGCTTGTACGCGTGAGGCAAGGATGTGAGACATGCCTTAATTTTGAAAAAACCTTGCATCATCCTTCGGTTTAAAGACCATTGTTTGCTTTCCACTAACGTTAACCCTCATATTCCTATTGATGTTTCCTCTCTTTTGCAGAAATTCATCGATGTTTTTCCAGATGAGATTCCTCATGGCCTCCTACTGGTGCCTGGCATTGAACACCGGATTGATTTTCTGCCCGGTTCCACACTCCCCAATAGGCCAGCTTATCGTTGCAACCCTAAGGAGATGCAAGAACTCCAAGACCAAATTGATGCTCTCCTCACCAAGGGTTTCATCCGCGAAAGCCTTTCACCTTGTCGTACCCGTGATTTTGGTGCCCAAGAAGGATGGAACTTGGCGCATGTGTATGGACTGCCGCTCCATCAACAAGTTCACGGTAAAATATTCTCACCCCATCCCTCGCCTTGATGATATGCTAGATGAACTAAGTAGCGCAACAATTTTTTCTAAAATAGACTTAGTTAGTGGCTATCATCAAATTCGAATGCATGAAAGTGACCAATGGAAAACCGCTTTTAAAATGAAGTTTGGTCTTTATGAATGGATGGTTATACCGTTTGGTCTCTCCAATGCCCTAGCACATTCATGCGTCTTATGCACCATGTTCTTAGACCGTTTATCGGTAAATTTGTAGTGGTTTATTTCGATGACATCTTGGTATATAGCACATCATCACACACACACATGGAACACTTGCATCAAGTTTTCCTAACCCTTCGTGCTCATCAACAATATGCCAAATTGTCCAAATGTGAATTTTGCTTGGAAGAAGTGCATTTCCTTAGCTTTGTTGTCGGTACGGCTGGCCTTAAGGTTGATAAGGCTAAGATAAAGGCCATTGCCGACTGGCCTACCCCAACTAATATGGGAGACGTCCGTTCCTTCCATGGTTTGGCTGGATTTTACCGTCGTTTTGTGAAAGACTTCTCCACAATTGCCGCACCCCTCAATTCCCTCACAAAGAAGAATGTACCTTTCACTTTGGGTGCTAAACAAGAGCTAGCCTTCAACACCCTCAAAGAACACCTATCTTGGCTTTACCCAATTTTGATAAGACTTTTGAAGTGGAATGCGACGCAAGTGGCATCGGCATTGGGGCTGTTTTGATTCAAGAGAAGAAGCCCGTGGCTTACTTTAGTGGGAAATTAAAGGGCCCTCAACTCAACTATTGTACGTATGACTGTGAGTTGTATGTACTAGTACGTGCCCTTGATGTTTGGGAACACTATCTCTTGCCCAAGGAATTTGTGGTGCACACGGACCACTTAAGTCTCAAGTATTTGAAGGGCTAAGGCAAGCTCAATAAACGCCACGCATCTTGGATGGAATTCATAGAACGTTTCCCTTATCACATCAAGTACTTGAAGGGCAAGGAGAACATTATCGCCGACGCTCTCTCACGAAGGTACGCCCTCTTGAACACCCTTCACTCTCGCATCTTAGGCTTCACACACCTCATTTCTTTATATCTTAATGATGCTGATTTTCGAGATGTTTATCTTGCTTGCTCTAGTGGTGCTCACGATAAATTTATGTTGCAAGATGAATTCCTTTTTCGCAAGGGTAAATTATGCATTCCTAAATGTAGCACTAGGGAATTACTTGTTAGGGAAGCCCACGGGGGTGGTTTAATGGGTCATTTTGGCATTGAAAAATCGTTTTGCATGCTTAAGGAACATTTCTTTTGGCCTAAGATGAAATCTGATGTTGCGCATTTCGTGGATAAATGCCTTGCTTGCAAATGTGCTAAATCTAAATGTTTAGACCATGGCAGCTATATGCCTTTACCCGTTGCATCTCATCCTTGGTGTGACATCTCTATGGATTTTATTGTTGGCCTTCCCCACACTAAAAGGGGCAAGGATTCGTTATTTGTAGTCGTGGACAGATTTCAAAAATGGCACGCTTCATCCCATGTCACACTACAAATGATGCATCTCACATTGCTAATCTTTTCTTTTAAGAGGTTGTTAGATTGCATGGTGATACGATCTTGGTTGCAAAATGGAGATGGAGACCGGATCTAGTCCTCTTTGGGAGGTTGGAGATGAACGATTGATGGAGAGGATAACGTCGCAAGGAGGTTGCGGAAGAGTGCAGCGGATTTAATGGAGGAAAAGGAAGATGTATTGATGAAGAACAAGCATTGGAACTTACAATACCCAACAAACCCTCCTAGATCAAGTCTAGACAACCTTGTTACAAAGTATCATAAGGATCTCTTGACAAGGCCGACCGACTCACCTCTTGGGTGAGCTACCCGGTACTCTTGATGAAGATGTTGGATTGAAAGTGTTTTTACTTGGATAAGACCATGGCAATCCAAACCAAGATAAGAGCCAAAGAGTTTGGTCTTGAATAAGGTTTATAACTCAAATCAAAGACAACCTAAAATGAGTCTATCACTCACTATGTATACTAAAGCTAGATACATAGGGTAAATACCCAAATACCCTTGGACAAAGGGCCTTGATGGCTGCAGGAAATGTGGGGGGAATGGATCTGGCGGTATACCGCTT
>NBIL01061291.1:0-23842 GCA_002752925.1 Viola pubescens var. scabriuscula | reverse complement strand
TTGACAATATTTAACCCTATCAATTACCGATCTAACGCCATTGAAATTATAATTTTTTGACTTCTCTAGACCAGTAAGCAAAATTATAAACGAAAACAATGTTATTACCTCTTTTACAGCTTCTTCTTCCGGTTCTTCTTTTAACTTGCTAACTCTTTCTTTTTCCTAAATCTCAGATGTAAGAAAACTGAGTAAAGATGAAGTATTTGGTTCGGTTTCCTTTGGATCACCCTTATCTTGTCAAGTAGGAGATGACAGCTCCTTATGCAAGATTTGACATTCAACAACTGAATATTTACAGCCTAACACTTATAGGAACACCTCCTGCTTGTATTACTTTTATTTATTTACTAAGTCCCCAAGTTATGGCTTATTTATTTCTCGGTCCTTCCACTCCAGCTCTTGTACTTTTAATTCGGTCAAATTGCGTCCCTATAAAATTATCTACTTTAATTATACCCTTATAAAGTATTTTAACTTGGTTTGGCACAACAAATTCTCATCGGAACTTCATTTTGGTTTGAGATCACTAAAACTACCCGACCAGGGCCTAGCCGTAGGGTATGGTCCTGTCCGTACCTAGCCTGCACATGTGCTGCGCAGCGTGTGTCTGTGCGCTTGTCCTTAACTCGAGTCTAGGTTCTAAGCCAAGGTTAGTATTAAATGTGTTTGTTTTGTTTCGTACGCAAAATAAATAAATAAATAAATTATTAATGTAAAACTTAAATTAAATTTTTAAAAAAATTGCGTTATATGTTTTTAAACTACGAAGATTAAAGTGAAATATTTCATTTTTGTATTCTTACGAAATGACAAGTGAAAAATATTTTATGAATTGTTAATGCAATAAGGTCATCTAGTATGAGCTGGTTCACGTGTCCACATCCTTGTGGGTGACGGTGGTACCATTTTTGGTAATCAACCCTCAAGTCTATTTTTGGTATACTATGTTTTAATTGGGTGACTTGGGTCACCTTGTATTACCGGGTCCACGCGTCCACATACTTGCCGGTGACGGTGGTGGTGATTGGGACTACGGGGAGAGGCTTCTAGAGTCTAGACTATGCAACTTGCAACTTTACCCCAGATATTTTTCCAATTCTTTTGTAGCAATGCTTTTGCTTTTCATGTTTTTTCTTTTGGTTTGTCTCGACTCGAGTTTGGGCGAACGAATCATTTTGGTAAAAAAAGCAATGCTGCAAGTTGCAAGAGGATGACGCGGCGTTGGATGGTGCGCGTGACGACATGTCAAAGCTGACTGTGTATTACTTAATTTAGCCGCAGCACAGAAATAATTTATGAGTTCTTTCTACTCTTTAATTTAAGTGAGATTAATCTCTTGATTTCATTTATTTGGTTTATTAATTTATACTAATGAATTATGTTTTTAACTGTGTTATTCTTGAATCTTAATACATCAATTTGTACTACCACTTATTTATGAATAAAGATTTGATATACTATCTTCGTGATGTACCTAATTAATTTAGTAAAATATAATATAAATAAATTAGCCAATGAATATATAGTTCATTGATTGTTGACTGGTACCAAAGATACTAACAAAGAATGAGACTCGAACCATCATTTATAAAAAAAGAAGTTTATTATATGGTAAAACAAAATATTATATTGTTTTACAGCTTATTGAAATTGAGGATATAAAGGTACTTTTGATAACCTTTTCGAAACTTACAAAATATAATTTCTCCACGTATAAGGATTAAAATTACAACATTTTACTTAATGGATAAAAATACTAAATTATTCACACTAGTCATATGGTTGAAAAGTTGATAAATCAATATCTAAAATCACCTTCTTAAAGTATTTATACTAACTGCCAAGTTAGTGAGTTGATTACCTAACTTCACATAAAATAATAAAAAGAAGCTGTATATTTTAAATATATGAATGTCTCGTTCGAATTTATTAGTTTTAAAGCACTAAACATAAACATCTCTAATTCTCTATAAAATAATTTTGTAAAAGAAAACATGCTCTGTTTTTAAATTTAGGTGGTAGAAAGTAGAAAGTATAATTTTATTTTCGTAACATCATGAAATAATTTCATTGATAACAAGAAGAAACAATACAATACGGAATAAATACACCCTCAGACCTCAAATTAGTGTCATAATACTGAGGGGAAAAACTAAATAAATGACATCCCCATTAGTACAAATAGAGGAACAAACATCCCTCCACTACCGAATAAACGATGACTAGTGATAAGTAGAGAGTAGAGATTAAAATTATGCACCAATTCATCATGTTCTGCGGGCTGATTGTTTTGGAACCTTTTCCCTGTTTCATATGCTTCCTAATTCTCTTGTTTATAGGTTTAAGGTTAAGGTCCAAGTCTGGACTCTAGACCCGTTGGGCTTGAGACGAACATGGTTAAACTCGAGTTTTGACCAAATCCATATTGAACTGGACCGAGTAGCCCATCGGACCAGTCAGCCCATTGCCAAGCCGTTATATATATATTTATTTATTTATTTGGCAAAAAAGGGAAAGGAAAAACAGGAAAAAAAGGATCCTACACTTAACTGTCTTACAGCACACGTCTACACCAGCAAAGCAAAGTGACCTTTTTTCCCTCACCTTCAAATTCAAAATCCGATGGCATATCCTGTAATATCCTCTCGATCCGAGCCCACTTTGCCGCATACCCTACTCGTGTCAACACACAGTATATAAGAGGTAAACACCCCTTCGTCCTCCTCCTCTTCTCTTTCTCTCTCCCCCAAAATCAAAACCCTCAAAATCTCAGCGGGCAATAAACCTTCCTTCTGTTAAGATTAATCACTTAGTTTCAATCAGCTAAAACGATGTCGTTGCGGCCGAGCGCAAGGACTGAGGTCCGCAGAAACAGGTACAAGGTGGCGGTGGACGCTGATGAAGGACGGCGGAGGAGGGAGGATAATATGGTGGAGATCCGGAAGAATCGTAGGGAAGAAAGCCTCCAGAAGAAACGCCGGGAAGGGCTTCAATCACAAAACATGTCTGCGTCCCTCCACTCATCTGCCGTGGAAAAGAAGGTCAGTTTCGACTTTTTGCTAAAAAATCCCTTCTTTACTTCTTTGTTTCGATTTTTTTTCCCGATTGCATGATCATAATTTGGACGAATTTAGGGTTTCTCTGATATTGAAATTGAAATTGAAATTGTTTCTTCCGTTATTTATAGTTGGAGCATTTACCCTCAATGGTTGCCGGAGTGTGGGCTGATGACTCTAGTTTACAGTTAGAGTCAACTACGCAGTTCCGGAAACTGCTTTCAATTGGTGAGGACGTTAATGCATGTTTTTGGTTTTATTTAAATTGGGATTATCTGCATGTGTATACTGAGTTACAGTTACATGATAAAAAAAATTGTTGTTTGGCAGAGCGTGGTCCACCAATTGAGGAAGTTATTCAAGCTGGAGTTGTTCCTCGTTTTGTTGAATTTCTTAAGAGGGAGGATTTTCCACAACTTCAGGTAATGTCAACGGCTATGATTGAGTGTTTGATGACTTTGTTTCTGTTTTAGTGACTTCTTGGTTGGAAATTGAACTGGTCAAAAATTCTGTTTTTTCTTTATAGTTTGAAGCAGCATGGGCGCTTACAAATATTGCATCTGGTACTTCTGAGAATACAAAGGTTGTGATTGATCATGGAGCTGTTCCCATTTTCGTAACACTTCTTGGTTCTCCAAGTGATGATGTCCGAGAACAGGTATGAATAAACAAGATGATTGAAATCTCAGCTGCTTCAGTTTGTGTTTTTGTTATTTACTGGTGCAGGGCTGAATTCTCATCAAGTCAGTCACTCTTGCTGGAAGTTCTGTTTGATGATTGCATGTGTATTGACTTCTGCAGGCTGTTTGGGCGCTAGGTAATGTTGCTGGTGATTCTCCTAGATGCAGGGATCTTGTCCTGGGGAATGGAGCTTTGCTTCCTTTACTGGCTCAGTTAAATGAGCAAGCCAAGCTTTCTATGCTTAGAAATGCAACATGGACACTTTCAAACTTTTGCCGAGGCAAACCACAACCACCCTTTGATCAGGTCTGCTTGAATATTTAAGTATTTTCAGTTGCTGTGTGCTTGCTTGTGATGCCACAGATATTTATCACGTCAATTGGTTCAAGTCTTTGCTATCTGTTTTTGTTTTTTCTTCAGACCTTAATGTTACTATTGCGTCTCATTGAACAGGTTAAGCCTGCACTACCAGCTCTTGCACGTCTCATTTATTCTAATGATGAAGAAGTACTGACTGATGCTTGTTGGGCACTGTCATACCTTTCTGATGGTACAAATGACAAAATTCAAGCTGTTATTGAGGCGGGTGTTTGCCCCAGGCTTGTTGAGCTTTTGATGTGAGTCTTAGATTCTTCTAGATTAAGTTTCCTTACTTGATTGTGGCACTTGTTGCTTTAATTTTCTTTGCTGTCCATCTTAGTTCTGAACTTTTATAATTCATTTCAGGCATCAATCTCCTTCAGTTCTCATTCCAGCCCTTCGCACTGTTGGGAATATTGTTACTGGAGATGATATGCAAACCCAGGTATTTTCCATTTCATAATTTTTTTTTGTTACTTAATCATCCCTGTTAAACTTCCATGGTAGTTGTTAAAACTAAAATGTAAGTCTATGTACCTTTCGGCTTCCTTATATCCGGCAATCATTTTCAGTGTATTAAAGAAAGGGAAGATTAGGGGCTAATGTATTGGAATTGCTAATGTTATATTTTTTCAACTCTTTGATGAGTATAGCGTAAGCTCACTATCATGGTGAAGCGTAGTACTTGCTTAAGTGGCTGTCGCCTTACAGTTTACTCTAGCTTTTGTTAACTTCAAACTGTTGGTATCTCGACTAAAAGACTATGAGGATTGTTTATGAAAATAAGAGATTGTTAAAGCCACTCTAGGTTTTAGTTCAATACCTGTAAATAATGCCTATCAGGTTAAAAAGTAATGGTAGTTGCATGTTAAGCTGGATCTGTGGTCTGTCAACCGTGATCAAGTTAAAAAGTAATGGTAGCTGCTCTTTATACTATGGTGGTGAAAAGAGTAGTACTTTTTTTATTATAATTAACAGTTTTATTTTGTTGTTAATGATGTTTGCGTTATGGGTATACTTTTATTGTTTCTGCTATTATATAGTGTATTATCAACCATCAAGCATTGCCTTGCCTTTTGAACCTGTTGGCCAATAATTATAAGAAGAGCATAAAGAAGGAAGCATGCTGGACTATCTCTAATATAACTGCTGGCAACAAAGAGCAAATTCAGGTAAACGAGGCATATAAGTGTTTAGTTTTATGATACTCCTTCCTTTCTTTTCACTTCATTGAATGACTTGTTACTAATACTGAACCTTGATGAACTTCCAGTGTGTGATTGAAGCTAATATCATTGCTCCACTGGTTCACCTACTTCAAAATGCTGAGTTTGATATTAAGAAAGAGGCTGCTTGGGCAATCTCAAATGCTACGTCTGGTGGAACTCATGATCAAATCAAGTATGGGAAAAAAGTTCTTCCTTTTTCTCCGATAAGGAGATCTCTTTACCTCGTTGCAATATCAGTATACTAATCTTGGTCTATACTTTGGCATGCAGGTTCCTTGTTAGCCAAGGTTGTATCAAGCCTTTGTGTGATCTTCTTGTTTGCCCTGATCCAAGAATTGTGACAGTTTGTTTAGAGGGGCTGGAGAACATCTTGAAAGTTGGAGAAGCAGACAAGAATTTGGGCAATAATGGGGGTGTAAATCTCTTTGCTCAGATGATTGATGATGCTGAGGGGTTGGAGAAGGTTGAGAACCTACAGTCTCATGACAACACGGAGATTTATGAGAAGGCAGTGAAAATTCTTGAGACATACTGGATGGAGGAGGAGGATGCGATGCCACCGGGGGATGCTCCACAAACTGGGTTCCAATTTGGAGGCGGTGATGTTCCCTCTGTTCCCTCTGGTGGATTCAATTTCAGTTAGATGTGAGTGTTTATACCTGTTATTCTAGGTTTTCTCTACCAAAGTTGTGTTGATTTCTATCTAACTGTAAGCACTTGGCAGGTTCTGCTCGAAATCCTTGTAGTGCTGGTGGGACAGTTGAAGGTTGATGGATGAGTTCAGGTGTCTTGGTATCTCGTGTTCAGGTGTCTAGTCGGTCCATCTTGGTCGTGTCAAAAAAGGTTGCTGCTGGGCTGGCGGTTTTTTCACTGTGGCTTGATTCATTTTCACGTGGAAAGGAATGGATTAGATTGCTTGCATGAGGAACTGGTTGTGCAGTCGAGTGTGTTTTGAGTGGTGGTGGCCGTTCCTGAAGCTAGTCTCTCGTAAAGCAGACAGCAAGTCAGTCTCTGTTTCTATGATGTCTCCCTCGTCTAGCGTCTACGCATCGAGTCTTTCCACAGTTTGTTGATTTTGGCACTCACAAAATCCTTTGTATCGACGTACTTGTAGGTAGTGACGAGGGATGTGAATGATTTTTCGTGGATATAGTCATATATCATCTTACACCTGTCTTTTTTTCTCTTATGTATGTTTCTCTAGGGAATATGCAATAATATACTATTGTAGTGGTTTCTTATTTGCCAACGTCTAATCTCTCTTTCATTGAATGGGAAAGAAAAGTTGCTCCCTTTATTTGATTCACTAGTTGGTTTTTTGGTAATTTGCATTACTCTTCTTGCCCTCTTCTCTCTCCTCTGTGGCATAGGCTACTTTAACAACTCATTCTCTTTTCTTTAAAATCACTTGATAAATCATCATTCTCTTGCTCCCTTCTGCTATGTTTCGTTTTATTTTAAGTAATAATAAAGTTTTTCTTTTTTTCATTTCATACTATATCGTTTGGCCAACTTATATTCTAATGAACAACACAATCATGCGAGAAAAGTAAACAGAAAATATTCAATTTCTTATTTAAATACTATCATTTTTACTCGCACAAATTTTATTTTTGAACTATTAAATAAATAGTGTTTTAAGATGTAGTAATTACTTTTAAAAGAAAATAAAATTCTAAATTTAGTAGGACTCTTCCTCCAACATTTCATCAAATCCTAAGCGTCATATGCACCTTCTCCTCCTCCAACTCAATTAAGCGACGGACTCCCAATTCATCTCATCTCCGTCGTCTTCCGACGATCACGCATTCTCCACTCGCCCTATTTTTTCCCGGTAAGCTTACTGATTCCCGTTATCTCCAGTCTCTGTGTGTAAGCGGGTGGGTTTTTGTTTAACATTGTAGTTTACCTTAATTCACTTGCAACCTAACTCAATTTTGTTTGCACTAAGGTTGGGCATGAATTTGTTCTGTTTTGGATATAATGTGATTGTTGCTTGAGCAGTGCCTTGCTGTTTTTGCCTCAGTAGTGTTCTTGAATTTGACCGTCTGTCAAGAAACTCTGCCAGGACAATTTCATTCTAGGTGAGGTGCCGAGTGTTGGAGAAGTTGAAGAGGAAAAATAGACATGGAATGAGGGAATGTGGGTGCCTACACGCCGGTATTATCCTGTTCTGTTTATATCAGTTCTTGATTCTGCTTAATTTTTATGTAAGCAGTACTTGCATTGAGTATAACAATGTGGATATGCTACATTTTAGTCTTGTGGTCATCACTAAAGATTTAGGTTTTTGCTATCGGTCCATCAATACTTAAAAAGCTTTGGTTTCGGTCACTTCTTTGCTTGTAGGATTTTATAGCCTCTCACTTTTTGAGTGAAATTATGTTTGCAGTAACCCTGTTGTTGTTTGCTGTTGGTAGATGCATGGAAGAGAAACAAAATATGAGTGATATTTCCTATACTTTCTCAATCATATAAGGCTATGAATGTAGTAAGATTTATACTCAGTGTTTTGAAGTCAATTCTATAATCTTTTCATTTCTGGTAAGCAAAGATGACCTAACTAGATTTTTTTTTTGAAAACAAAAAAGATGACCTAACAAAATATTTCAGCCATGTAACTTTTTCCTTTGTTTGTTAAGTTAGTTCAAGTTTGTTTTCTTTTCTAAAGATATTTTGACATGTAAAATTTGTGATTGGTCTCACTTTAAGCTGCTGCATCATTGGGGATGGAAGTTAGTCCAACCTACTTTTGTTTATATACGACAATGGTGCATGCACATCTGACCAAACCCTCATCCAACAGTCTGCACGGGCCTTTGGTTCCAAGCCTTGAAAGAGTGAAAGTTCTGCCTAAGCCATATTAGCCGCTCAAGAAGGTCAATCTCTGCGCTTCCATGGAGCTTCGCCTTAGCCGTAGTTTGATGCCACCTTATCCATATGTGTATAAAAGATGGAAATCCATGTGCAAAAAAGACACGGGGGCCTTGCAGGTTCCAGATGTGGTGACTGCTGATGTGATGTCCACAGTGTGTGCTGATAGTGATGTGGATCGTATGGTACAGAATCTTGCTGTGGGCAGTAATGATGTGATGCCTGATCAAGCCGGAGGACTCTGTGGGTCGTCACTTAGCATTTCAGAGGGGGTGACACAGGAAGAAATTTGGGGTTATATCCAACCAATCAGCAGAAATGAAAGGTATGCATGAGCACTCATCTCCATTCTTGGGATATCGTGGGTTTCTAGCAGGCATGACATTCACAAATGCTCTTATTTGATGCAGGAAAATGGAGATAATATGCCGGTTCGGAGATTATGAGGTTTGGTCGAACAACCTCCAAACACTGAAGCCACGGGGACTCCTCAGTGGTGAGGTCGGTAATTCTCTCATATGGCATGTGACGAGATCCTTATTTATATGGTCACGAATGGTGATGGTACTATGTTCCCCTCACAATCTATAATGTTTTAATCCACCTGCAGGTTGTCAATGGCGTTGCGGCTGCTTTGTTTGAAGAGGAGAAAGAAAGGTCGTCAGGAATCCAAGTGTGGTACCTACCAAGCTACTTTTGGGTAAGAACCTTGAAAACTTGGGTCAAACTTGTTCAAAATATGCATCTAAAGACTGTTGAGGCCAAATGTTTCTGTTTTGGCAACACGTGCACTAGGACAAGGTACAAAATGGAACAGATACAGTTCGTTATTTGTGTGGATCAAAGAGACACAGCATTTCTATCGGTCCTGTTGAGACATGCCAACAGGTGAGAATGGCTGTGACACCATTTGGTCCTTTCTCCTCGGTCTTATTCATGTTATGACATGTTGATTGATATCAGTGCACTTGTAGATTATTTTCCCAATGAATGTACCTACTATAAAGGGCGGAGATACGTGCAGACATTGGTGTGTAGTGGTGGTTGACATGAGACGGAAAACAGTCTCACTCCTGGATAGCTTATTGACTGCATTCGGAACTAGGAAGGTGGAAATAAAGAGAGCAGTATGTCCCAACCTTGTACACTAGTTCTTATCTCATGCTTATTTTTGTATTAGTTAATTTAGTTGTCATGTTGACATAAATAGATGTACTTTGCAGTTGGCAGCATTAGATCAAGGTCTTCAAGCACCAGAATTCTCCTACCCCGATGGAAAGCCACCTCTAAGAACCAGTCATTTTGAAATCGTGGCACTGAACACACAACAGCAATCCAATGTGTAAGTGACACTCAATTCAACTTTGAATCGTCAGATGGTTTAGAGTTGTTCTTTACTACAAGTTCATATGCGCTGGTTTATGTTGCTCCAACAGTTCAACTGGCTAAAACTTTGTTGGTTTATTCTCTGCAGGCATGACTGTGGGGTGTACGCTTGCAATTATTTGCGTCATGCAGCCAACAATATAAGTGGTATGGTAAGTGTTGACTATCAAAATGTGGATGATTAATGCAGTGAAAAGACCAATGTTTGGTAACCTGGAATCATTTATACTTAGTTTCATCACTTCCATGGTGCCAGGCCCAGTTGAGTTGCAATCTCAACACCCGAAAGGAATTGCTGACATGGTTGCTGGTGCATCGGCACAACATCTGCAGAGAAGAATTACTTCAACGCATTAAATTAGGACAACGAGGTAGAAGGAAGGTGACGCAACGCTCTTGATTTCATGGATTGTAGATATGACCTGCATATTGTACAGTTCTAATCGTTGTCACTTTCTTGCTTATTTTCATTTGTATCATCCGATTTGCAAGGTACAGTGAGTGGTTGATTGCTTGTTCGCTGGTAATGCTAATTAATTTAGTTTCACCTCTGTATATGGGCACAGAAAGAGGTGCTGTAAGATTACATTTTGCTTTTCCAACTCATCAATAATTCAATATATTCGATATTCCTTTTGTCTTTTGAAAGAAAAGTACTAGAAGTCGAGAAGAAAGGGAAAAGGAAGTGCGCGCCAAATAATAACTGACTTTATCATTTTGATTTTTGATATATACTAATAGTTCCTATTATTAGCAGCAAAAACCGAAAAGAGCTGCGATTCCTACTTTCCTCCTCCTGCAAAAAGTTCCCAACTTTCCTCCTCCAGCAAAAAATTCCCAACTTTCCTCCAGCAAGATTTCCATACTTTCCTCCTTCTGCAAATTTCCCTTCTCCTGCGAAATTTTCAAAAGCATTGAAGCTCTTCAATCTAGTAATGGAAGCTAAGAATGAAAAAAAAACCCCAGATTTGACCCGTTTGTTCCCACCTTTCGCTGGAGCATGCCTTCACTCCGCCGCTGTCACCGACGCCATCATCATCACTGTTTCGGCTGCTGACCAAGGTATCCTTCCTCCTTTTAATTCTCTCTTTAATTTATCATTATATAGTGATAGATTCGTACAAAATCAGTTTCGAATTTGTGTCAATTAGCTTCCTCTTAATTCTTATAGAATTTGTCTTTCATGCAACAGTCTTTGCTTGGAGAACTATCTTAACTAAACAGAAATTTAGGCCGCTTGTTTTAAGGTATCCCTGGTTGGTTTGGATTAAGCTAGGAAATAGAAATTGAAGATTTCCCTTGCTTGCCGTAAAATTAGGATTCGGTTGGAATCAAGTCCTATTCTCTAATGCCTGATGTTGTGAGAATAATCGCTGGAAACGAAGTCTAACTAACCTCTTTGTTCCAAATTTGCAGGAGCCTACCTACTTGAAGGTGTTAGTGAAAGAGATATAAGCCCAACATAGAGCAATTCCTTGTTACCTCTTACAACACCTTGCTGGCTCCATAGGTAAAGGCCTGTGATTTAATAAGAACCCTGTTTTATATGCTTTCCTTATCCGGTAAGAGTACACAACAAAACTGATTTCACATTGGATACACTAACTCGCGTGGATTTCTTCATTGCATTGTAATTTTGTTTCGGGCATGGTTGATCATCAGGCAATGGTCAACAATTGTTAAATGTTTTAGTAGTTGTTTGGTATGCCAGTTTCAATGCTGTAGCTGCTAATGATAATGGCCTAACATTTGATTTTCCAACACTAGCTTCCCTCAAACTCAACACAACCCCAAAGGAGCACTAAGATGGGCAGCTGCTGCACTAGAGAGAAATCTGCTGTTGTCTCCAATGCTCAAGGTTAATTTTTCTCTCTCCATAGTTTTAGCACTTCTCTACTCACCCCCTCTTCCTTTTTCCTGCTCTGCTTCCGTCTCCTTTCTTTTGTTTTTTTTTTTCATTTTTCATTGCCACTGTCCATCTAGAACTGCACCTGCACAACAGCTCCATTTCAGATCCGAGCGATCCATCCTCCACCCCATGCAACATTGAGAACTCCTTCCTTTGCACCCACATCATTGCCTTCACTTTATTCGAGCTCAAGACTATCTGTAAGGGCTTCTGCTCCAATAACATCCTTTGAGAACGTGGATTTGGAACTGTTTACAGAGGCCACATTAATGAGCATGTCAGGGTTGGCCTCAAATCTCTCCCCGTTGCTGTTAAGGTTCTTACGAAGAAGGGAGGTCAGGATGACCATGAATGGCTTGTAAGTTATATGTCAATTTCTGCTCTCCTCCATCTCCCCATCTTAATTTCCGCCCCTTTAACTTCCATCCTATAAATATATAGATATAATTATACTAATATTGTCTAACAACCAACTTAATCTCTTTATCAGACGGAAGTCAACTTAGTCGGCCAGCGTAGGCATCCCAATCTGGTCAAATTGATCGGCTATTGTTGAGTGGACGGTCACAGGTCACTTGTTTACGAGTTCATGGTCCGTGGAAGCCTTAAAAATCACCTCTTTCGAAGTATGCATTCTCTTCCCTGTTACCAATTATTACCTGCCTAATTACATGAAATCTGTCATTTGCAAGGAACAGATGAAATTTTATCAAGCCATTATGAAATCACAGATTATTTCATATGTTTGTTTGTTGTACATAACAGATAAATGAACAGAGTCTAAATAATGTGCCCATTCAGCAATTCCTAAGATTATACTGTAAGCTTTTTGTATGGGACAATAAACACTATGATTCTTCCAATATCAATTTCTATTATTTTTGCTAAGACGGTACCACATGGATGATTCTTTCTTTTTTCTGTATGTTCTCACTTCGTGCACCACCTTGCTGCTGTTGAAATTATTTCTTTGGGTTTGAAAATCATTCACCACTTCAGTTTTTTCGGCTAGCTTGGGTTACATTCTTCTAGTTGTTCGCATAAGCTGCAAATTAAAGTGGGTAGAGTTTACTATTTAAGTAATAAAAAAGATGGGGATTGTGGTGCATGGATAATACAAATGGTCTGTCACCCTGTGCGCATGCCATCTAACATAGCTGCTTCTTGGTGATCAATTTTGGATGGTGCAAACTGGTTCCTCCCTTGAATTCTGACAGTAATACGTGTCCATAGTTAGTAATGTGAATGTTTTTCTAACATGAGTTGCCATGATCTTTGCCGAGGTATTCAGAGGCAAATGTTTCTTTATCTCGGGACACAAGAATGATGATTGCTCTTGGAGCAGCCAAAGGGCTTGCTTTCCTTCACAATGCTGAGAGGCCAGTAATATATCGGGACTTCAATACCTCTAGTATATTGTTGGACTCTGTAAGTGGTGTTCTCAATAAAAACATATTCCTTTCCTTGAGAACGTGCCCTCTCCTGTTAACTGATACTAGTTTTGTGTATTTTTCAGGATTATACAGCAAAGCTTTGTGACTTTGGAGTGGCAAAAGCTGGTTTCCAGGGTGTGGGCTCTAATTCTGGTTATGCTGCCCCTGAATATGTAATGACTGGTAAGACCCTTCTAAAATCTGAGATATCCTTTGATTGTTAGCGCTCTTTATGCTATGGTTTTGTATTGAGAAGATATCCTTTAAAACTACCATTTCCATATAATGCACTATAAAACTTTAAAAAATGTAACCTTGTAACATGGCTGTATTGACAATACGAGATGCCATACCTGGCAATCAATTTTGGAGAGCATCTACAGTCCCGAATTGTGGTCTGCTTCTTCCTTATTTTTATAGAGTCCTCCATTTATATTAACTGTCACTATTTTTTCATATATATTGGCCTTTCACATTCCCAATACAACTTAGGCAACAGTTAGCAATCTGCACGTGCGCAGGGTTTTCTAAATGAGACGTACATGAAATGCAGGATCTGATGTATATAGCTTTGGAGTTGTTCTCCTAGAGCTACTGACGGGAAGGGAGTCTTTTGATCGCACCAGACCCGTGAAGGAGCATAGCTTGGTGGCTTGGGAACATCCGAAATTGAATGACAAGTGGAAATAATAGATCCCAGATTGGAGAACCAGTATGCAGTAAGAGCAGCGTTGGCACACCATTGTTTGAGCCTGCAACCCGAGATGAGGCCATTGATGAGTGATGTTGTTAACGTGTTGGAACGTCTACAATGCAGTAAAAAGGGTGGTAGTGAAGGCTCCTCCTCCTCACAACCATAATAGGTGGTGCTGGTGCTGGTGCATTTGCAATGGGGGAGAGTCCCTGATTATGGAATGCGCCGTAGATTTGCCAACAAAGGATGATATGTATTAAATTCCCACAACATTTTATTTCGCAACAACTTTATTTTATGATCCTCCACTTGTATTTTCATGCTTTGTAACGTCAGTCCTATAATTTTATGAAAACTGCAATTTTAATATTTCTCTAGGTTTTGCTGACATAACAAATATGTTAAATCGCCAGTTTTTAAGACATGGAACAAGGGAAAGGAGTTGGGGATGGGTGGCGAAGATGTATTGTGATTTGTGAAGGTGTTTGTTAATGGAGGATGGAGGAAATGAAGGAGATGACGATGGGGGAGGGTTTGAAATTTTTCAGGTCATCTGAAAAACTAATTAATTTCTTTTTTTATTTTCTGAAAAATATTTTTACAATAAATTTAAAATATTTGTGTGTTAGAAAGAAAATAAGCCGAGCCGGTCGGTCCGGTTTATTCCCACTTCATTTACGTAATATACTAATGTAGGCCAAGTTTTTCTCAATAAAAATTATTTTTACAAGTATTTTTTGTTTGGTTTTCAAAAGTTAAATTTAAATTTGAAACACTTAAGATAATCTGATAAACATACATCACCACATCAACGGTCGAATTGCATCTCACTCCACTTCACCATGCGGAAGACGACCAATAGAAAACGAGACGCAGAGAAATCGAATCCATTGCCAACAGGGGAACAGCAAGAGCATGGAGACCAAGAGCAAGAAGAAGAGCATAAGGGCAAAACCGGAAGAAAGTTTTTCGCTTGCTATCTCTTGACCTCCCTCTGCCCCCGATCCAAGCGCCGCACCTATATCGGGTGAGTTTGATCGATCTTGATTCTCTTGAGACCGTATGGGCTTCTGGGTATTCAAGGTTTTCTTGCGATTCCATGGTTTTGATTGGTGTTTTTCTCTTGCAGATTTACAGTGAATCCTCGCCGTCGGATCCGGCAACATAATGGGGAAATTACAAGTGGAGCGTTTAGGACTAAAAAGGGACGGCCATGGGAAATGGTTCTTTGCATCTATGGCTTCCCAACTAATGTTTCTGCTCTCCAGGTCCCGTCTTTTAGACCCTATTTCTCTATAAAAAATTGCTGTTTTTATTTTTACGAATTCGATCGATAACGATGATGATAGGGGTTAGTTTGCTTCTTCATTTGTGACAATGGACTGTGGAAAAAGTAATGCTTGGGTTGGTTGCTGTAGCCTGTAGTCTATGCAGTTATTGGTTTGGTCAGTTCTGTACTGTGACCTAGGTGTTTGATTGATTAATAGATTACGCATTATATTGATTATCGGGCTTTTTCTTCGAAGTTAGGGAATAAGTAGGGGGATTTTTTTGCTTTGAAATCTGTTTTTGACTGTAGAGTGCCTTATAAGTGTAATGGTTGCTTTAGAAAGAATTTCCAGGATGAAAGTCTTAGTGCTAACATATCGAAGGTGTCCAATTGGTTCGAACTTGCAGTTTGAGTGGGCATGGCAGCACCCGACAGAATCGTTGGCTGTGAGGGCTGCAGCTGCAACTTTTAAATCCTTTACAGGAGTTGCCAACAAGATAAAGCTTGCGCATACGATGCTTAACCTACCAAATTGGCAGAGGTACATATTTGTGTCTGATTGTGAATGGAGGCAACTTGAAATTTTCTTATGTTTTTAGTTATTGTTAGATTAGATCTTTTGCTGAGTGTTCCTCTGTGCATGATTTAGCTTCAACATCACTGTCAACTACTTTTCAACAAAATATGCAAAGCATTCTGCTGTTTGCCCAAGCTTGCCGAAGCACATGAAGGTCCAAGTTTTCCCCATGGATGAGCTTCCCTGTTATACTGGAGCAAGCGAGAGTTTGTCTGATGGCGAAGGTGCTGGAGATGCCTTTGATGATGATGAAGAACATGAGAAGGATAGCAGTGAGAGTGAAACTGTCAAGGCAAACGCAGTGGAACTCCAAGCTTGGTCAATGGATGAGTTTCCGTGCTGTCATGGAAGAGATGAGAGCTTCTTTGGCAGTGAAGGAAAAGAGAATGAAGAAGAATACAGGAAAGCTAGTGACACAAGCAGAAAAGTAAACCAAACTCATGTAAATGTGACAGGTCAGGGTTCTGAAGACACTGATAGTATCGACAAGACTGCTTCCTATGAACAATATGGATGGTTCAAAGAATATGGCATGAAAGAGACGAAAGATCCACTTTCACCGGTCACCCGTAATCCTGTGGATGTACGTAGTTCTTTTCAACAGTTAGAATCATTCGAAGTGGATCATGTACAACCATCTGATTTCTTCAGTTTACCAGCTAGAACAGCACTGCATGTTTCTACTGGTTTTTCCTCTAGAGAGACTCAAGATGAGGATTTGTTGGCAAGGACCAATGACGATGTTTTCGAATTGGGTTGGATGCGAGGGAAGGAAATCAACAACAAAGTAGTTGCTGATAGAGGCCAAGAATCAGGCCAGGGTCCTACTTTGCGGCAGGAGGTTGAGATTATAGATTTGTTGTCCCCTTCTCCCATACGCATAATTGGGGCAAGCAGCAAGAATGGAAGAGCTTCTCCTGATTCTCCTTTGGTAATCGACTCAACTTCTCCCATATGCAGAGTTGGGGCAAGCAGCAAGAACAGAAGAGCTTCTCCTGTTTCTCCTCTGATAATTGACCTGACATAGTAGTCCATAATGTTTTGTCCAATGATTTAGTGTTGGACATCACAATAATAGAAACAAATAATTGGGAATTTGAATAATTTTTTTCAATCAAATGTAATTTGCTTAGTCTTGATTGTAACATTATTGTAACTGATCATCCTTCTAGTGATCAGATGAGATCTACATATACTGTCAAGTTGATGTTTCCGTCTGTAAAACAAAGATTTGAGTTTCTTAAATACAGATTTCCATGTTTAGGGTTAGGTGAAGCAGATATTAGTGTCTGTGAACAATTTTTCAGTCAGATATTATCCCTTGATTTGCATCTTGGATCAGATAGCTGTCAACATTTTTGCAAATCGACTTCGTTAATGATTATATGTTAATAATAAAATGTATGAATCCGACGCAGGCATGGATTATGGGCAATGCTGCGACATTGTTTGGTGGCTGAAAACTTGTGAGAGCAATTTTTCTACATAACTTCATGTTCCAGCTTTTATTACTTTTGTTAATTTTTTATTAATAGAAAAAATTAAAAGGCCCGGCTTTTTATGGGCATCCGTCCATCAAACACTTCTTTTTATTTATAGTGTCTTGAAAACTAATCTGTAAAAAATAATCCCATTCAAGATCGTAGTTGTTTTTTTTGGGTGCAAAGATACTTGTTTTATCATTGTGGACTGTAATTATCTGTTATTTCGTAATTTTTTCTTTAAAAAGAAAAAGAAAATGTATTAGATTGACCCCTTAAATAGAACTCAAAGGTACGTGAATTTTCGAGTTGAAATTTTGAAATATATTTTAAAAAAAGTTAGACGGCTTTCAAACCTGATTAAGTTACACAGATATGTGTGGAACTAGATTTTTGTTCATTTATTAGTATAAAATATGGCATAATTATAAGTATTATTAGGCGCTCTACATTTTAATACAATGTTATTCACTTTAACACAAGTTTAATTTTTTAACAAATAAAAGAAAGTGAAAAAATATACACTAAACGTATTTGGATTTAAATATATGACCAATAATATTAGAAGAATCTGAACCATTCAATAAAATTGAACAAATGAGATTAAAAATTCAAGTAATTAATGAATTGACCACTTGCTGAATTTTATTAACTGGTCAACTCATTAATGACTTGAATTTTTAATCTCATCCGTCCAATTTTATTGAGTGGTTCAGATTTTTTTAACATGATTGCTCATGTTCTAGGAAAAATTAGAAGAGCCGGATCAAACATATTTAATAAAAATAAAGTGTGAGAGTAACAACGTGGAATGTGAGAATAACGACGACCCCTACATTCAAGGCTCCCTTTTTACCATTAGCAAGAACTTGTTTTAGTTGCATATCATAAGGAATTCGAACAACTGCTTCAAATACAGTATGAGGAAGTATTGCCTGTGGAACCTCAATACTTACAGGTTTATTAGCTAAATGACAATTGGCACATACAATACGGCCAGTTGCTTCACGTGGATTTTCACATACAATACGCCCCGTCACGTCTTGCCTTGTTCGAAGAGGGGATTTTCTCGGTTTGATTAGAGATTTTTCGGGGTTTGTCCATGCCCTGGTTTGAACGGGAAACGGGCTAGGATGACCATCTCTGCCCCGGTTACCCGGCCTCTACCCTCCTCCCTACCCGTCCTTATACCCATCGTAATATTATTTACAAAAATGTCATTATATATAATAATGAGGAAAATTAATTATTTTTAAGTAAAAAATAATTTTTTTTAGTAAGAAGAATATTATATTATTGTAGTAGTCACATCATCAATTAACTATACATATAAATTTAAACCATTAGTTATTAAAAATACTACACATATTAGTACTATTACCGTTAATCATTACTTTAATATATAATATTATTAACAACATCGTAAGCATTTGTTTATTATTCAATATTTTACTTAATAAGAAGAGAATAATATAATATTGTAAGAAAAAATTATATCATGAAGTGAATAATTACTAATTAGATGACAGTAAAAATAACTAAGAGAATAAAATAAATTTGAAAAAAATAAATTTAGGGACGAGGATCCTCATCCCCACCTCATTAACCACTGAAGCAAGAAATCCCCGGCCCCACTGAGGATCGGGGCAGGAATCCCCGGCCCCGTCAAGGAATCAGGGTAGGAACGAGGATGAATTTCATATACGGAGTTGGGTATGACAATACCTGGGTACGGTGAGGTACGAGTCTAGGGGGTGGCTAGGAGGGGGATGGAATTTTTTTAAAAACTCCATTATGGTCCTTTAAGTTTATTTTTTTCATATAATTTTACTTTATTTGTCAAAAATTATATATTTAGCCCCCCAAAATCTTTGGAAGTTCCTAATATAGTCTATAACTCTTTAGATTTTAATTAATTGTACTTTGATTTATTTTAAAAAAATTATATTTTACCCCAAAATGTAGTTGTATTTTAGAAATGATTCAAAATTTAAGATAATTTTCTAATATTAATGATACATAAATCAAAAGTTTCTAAATATATTTTAATATATTTTTTAATTTTTTAAAATATAGTTCATAAATATTTTATATATGTCATTTTTTTCATACTAGAGAATAAAAAAATATAAAAAAAATATAACTCTTAAAAAAATTAGTTTAATTTTATCTTAGATTTCGCCCCTTTAACTTTTTTTTTTTTTATCCGACCCTGGCTACCGAATACTGCAAAGCTATGATGGGCCCAACAACCTTAATTTCCACACTTTTCATTTTTTCCTAACTAACCATGAGTCAAGGGTGATTTCGTAATTCCGTACCACCCCAAAAACGGCATTGTTTTGTTCATATCCATTGGGACAGCAAAGTCCATGACGGTCCACACCTCCCAAATCAGTCACCACACCGGTTACCATTCTCTCTGCTACAGTGCTATTCACTAACCTCTCAAGTCTCAATCCTCACTCTCTCCCTGCTCTTTTTACCTATTCTGTTCATATTTTTCACTCTTTGAAATCGGATCCTTTGCTTTCTACTATTCAGCTCCATCAAAATCAGTCATTTTTCTGTTTATTCTCTACAAATGATTGGATTTTCGACAATGGCGCGCAATCGATTTGCTACAAAAAAAGTATAAAGTTTTCAACTTTTTATCTCTAAACCCTTGAAATTTCATAACCCACGAACCTTTTTATTTTATTTTATACGTGTCTAATTAATAAAATCCTCTAAACTCTAAAGGGTCTACGAAAGATCTGAAAAAAAGTGGGGTTGAGATGGTGGTTCTTAAAGTAAGGGTGAGTTTAGAAAATGACGCTGTCATGTCTGTGTTTTATCTCACAATACTCTCTATTGGTTTTTTTTTATATATATATATATATATGGTTTGTGTTTATTTAAGATGATGTTGTTTTGATGATTCAGCTGCGGAAACCATTGCATGATGAAGACAAGAACAGTGAAATCAAGAAGTTTTGTGTTGATTGCAAGACCACTAAGACACCCTTGTGGAGATGTGGTCCATCTGGGCCCAAGGTTTCATCTTTTTCTCTGCTTCTTTTACGACTTCATCTGCTTACAATATAGAATTTGGGTTTTGTTTCTATGTTTATTCTTGCTCTTTGTTCAAAAGTTGGGGAATTTTTTTCTGGGTCTAATCGCCCTTGTATAATTTACAATACGTTATAGCTCACAAGTGTGGATCCTGTGTTTTGTTCTGTTTCAGACATTGTGTAATGCATGTGGGATTAAGTACAGAAAGAAGAAGCGGGTTATGGCTGGTTTGGAGAAAAGTGGAAGAAAAAAGAGGAAATCCCATACCAGTACATCCACCATTGGTGCTGCCAATTGTAGTAACACTAATGCTGATATTGTAAAGACTAGGGCTAGAAATGGTCTGATGAGTGAGTCTTTGAAGATGGGATTGATGCTTCGTGGTTTGGAGAAAAGTGGAAGAAAAAAGAAGAAATCCCATACCAGTACATCCACCATTGGTGCTACTAATTGTAGTAAGACTAGTGCTGATACTGTAAAGACTAGGGTTAGAAATGGTCTGATGAGTGAGTCTTTGAAGATGGGATTGATGCTTCGTGGTTTGGAGAAAAGTGGAAGAAAAAAGATATCCCTTACCAGTACATCCACCATTGGTGCTACTAATTGTAGTAACACTTGTGCTGATACTGTAAAGACTAGGGTTAGAAATGGTCTGATGAGTGGTGAGTCTTTGAAGATGGGATTGATGCTTCGGGGTAACGAAATGATGTTCCAAAAATCACCAATTGTGAAGAAACAAAGATGCCAGAGGAGGAGGAAATTGGGAGAGGAAGAGCAAGCAGCTTTTTCCTTGATGGCTTTGTCTTGTGGGTCAGTTTTAGCATGAACAAAGGCAGAAGCATGGTACAAAATGGGCTTAAGTGAAGGGAAACCCCAGGTCATATACCTTTAGGATGTCTTTTTAGATTAGTTTGACAATAGGTTTTGATCTTTCTATGAAAATGTGGGATCAAAGCAAAAGCGCCCTTGTTAATGTTAGTTCCGGTAGTGTTTTCTGCTATCATGGTCTAATAGGAAGCATAATTTTGTCTGTAAAGGATGGTTGAAAGGAAATTTTGGTGGCGGAGGGAGTGGCAGTCCTGTTTTGTTGATCCTTTATCTGTAAATATAACCATCTTCGAAATTGGAGAAATAATAGATAGTACTACTTTTGACTTTGTTTTGGAGTGTTTCTAGCCATCGTGTTCTCTTCTCTTTGACACCTTGACAATGTTGTTCTGTGTTTCACTGTTTGTTATGTTTGTGATCCTCCTAGCTTCCAACAAAAGCATCTCTTCTACATTCTTTTCGTTTTCTTGTAGGTTTATGGAAGGCAGACCTCGTTTTTGTGATCTGAATCTGTAAATTCTGCTGCTTATATGCATTGTTCTGCCATGTTTTCTGTTCTTTTTGATCTCTGGATGATCCAATTTTGTATTGTTTGTTATTTATTATGCTGTTATGCTCTGATATAAGGGAACTAGGGTTGTTTTTTTTAATCTTTTGATTCCATATCTGGGTTGTTTTCTCAACAAGAGTCATACCATGGGAATTTGGACACTAGAAATACTAGTGCTTTGGTCAATATGGATTTGTTTTCTCTTTTTTTTCTTTTTCTTTCTTTAAGGAATTGTTTAAGATGAATTTTAATTGTTACAATATCAAAAATTCCAAGTTGAAGGGCACTGTTAGAATAAGATTGCTTTGTAGGTTCATTTTACAGTTAGATCAAACGGTTGGAGTAACTTTTCCTTTGTTTCAGTGAGGGCAGTGTATATTAATTTGTGAAATGGACCCATGAGATTGGTTTGAGCTTCACCATACATCTGATCTACCCATAAGATTGACATTTTGCAGATCTAATGTAAAGTGTTGCACATAATAGGCCTTGAATTGCTGAGATTTGCTCACTCAAATGAACCTTGTTCATCTTCAACTCGAGGGACCAAGGAACCCTAATTTCTGTTCTGAGTGATACCAAAACATGAAATCCAAAACCAGATTACCAAAATCTGTATAGCACCATTTCAACTTCATAATCTGGGATCATTTTTAAGCTACTTATTTAGTAATAATAACAAAGATGAGAATGGAGCGGGGGTTTTGCAGGGTTTGTTTCTTAGGAAAAGAGTATGCTAGGAGAAGAGGGTTAAACAGAATGAGTAATGGGCTTATTCCAAAAAAATATATAATTAATGGGCTCAATTGTTGAAATTTTATGGGCTGGGATATTGGGCCGGTCCACAATACGGGTTCACCTGTCGCGAAATATAACAATTTAATAAATTGACTTGATGACTAAATGAGTGTTTACTGATTAGGGGTGTTCAGAACTTCCGATACCCGAAATTTCGATTTCCCGACACAATTTTTTTAAAATTTCGGATCGAAAATCTCCGGAATCGGAAATTCGAGTAGCGGAATTCAATACCCGAAGTATAATTTCAGGACGGGATGAGTTTTGGGAAATTCCCACAATAGATACACAGTGACAGTGAGGGTGGGCCGAAATTTGGGCCGAAACCCTTGGTCACCACTCACCAGTCCCCCAAACTCTCTCCTCTCTCACGCACGCAGACGCAGTCACCCTCACTCTCCTCTCTCAACGCAGTCACACCCTCTTGCCTCTCTACCATCGCGATTCACTGTCCGACCGCCACCTCCATCGCTACTGTCCGACCGCCACCTCCAAATCCCGATAGCCACCTCCAAACCACCACCAAACCTCCATCATCGCCACCTCCAACAAATCCCATTCCGATTTCAATTCATTTTCTCAAATCTCATACTCTCACCATCTTCACCAACAGCACCCTGCAAAACCCCCGCTCAAAGACTCCGTTTTTACAACCTGTTCTCAAGCTCGCCACTCCTATATAACAATCCCGGCATTACAAATTTGTGTCTCAGAATCAGAAAAAGCAGAACTGAAAAGATGGGTTTGACCAATTTGATCTTAACAGTGGCTGGTGTGAGTGCGGTGGTTCTCTTATTGAGGAGCGATGTGAAACAATCGGCTACAATTTTCAAGCGCAACGTCAAGCATATTCGTAGCTGGCTCGAAGAAGAATCCTCCGCGGCTGCCAAGTGAGTAATTTAGCTTCTCTTTGGGATCTATTGTTTGCGTGTATGTGTGGTGTTGCGGGATTCTTTTGTTGGATGACCTGTTGGGCTGAATTGAATAAACTGAATCTTTTGAGTGATGGGGTTTTGTCGAGAATCCTGGGTTGCTGGGTTTGGGTCCTGTTATTTTGTTCATGATTTCTTCTTTCTAGGGTTTTGCTTATACTGGGTTTAATTTGAAATTTGATGAGCGTGTGTGTGATGTGCGTTCTGGCATGAATTGAGTGTGGCATTGATGTGATAGAGCGTTATTGTGATGATTTGTAAGCTCTGGGTGGTATGGGTTTAGGGGTTCATAGTTGAAAAGTGTTTTGCTAAGTGATTCTAGGCTGAGATTATGAATCTCTTTTTTTCTGGTGATGTTTTTCGCATCACTGCATCAAAGTCAAAAGCATGTAAAAGAGACTTTAAGAAATCCAGTTTTGATACTTGTTCAAGTCAAAAGCACCTTAACTGCAACTGAGCAGCTTTAAATTGGGTAATGATTGTAGGGTTGGAAAAGGGTTTGGGTGTAAACTCTTAATGTTCAAGTTAAGGCTGGTTGTTGTTGATGTCGTTGACTATGTTTGAGTGGTAATCAGAAACTGTTATGAACCTCTATGTGTGTATATGCAAATTCCTATGGATGTTATTCTGAGTGTGTGAAGCTATTCAAATTGTCTTGTGTTGACTTTGCACTGCTTCACATGGTTTAGAGAGGCTATACATCTTTTAAACAATCTAGTATCTAAAT
>NBIL01061282.1:0-16375 GCA_002752925.1 Viola pubescens var. scabriuscula | reverse complement strand
TCTATTATCATTAGTGCCAAAGCCCTCTTACAAGCTTCTTGGTCAAACTTCCAAGGTCCTACAGTCTTACTACCATCAAGATTTACATAAGTTGTCATTTCAGTTTGCCTAGAGTCATTAGAATAGGGTACCTCTCTACACCTTTTTCATGTGATTTCTCATGCCATTTGTACCATCTAACTTAGAATCACATGGAATACCAATTTTACAGTAAACACAAGTACCTTTCCATTCTTCATCCTCATTTTGGTACTTTGTAAACTGCTGCCACACCACTGATCTTCCAACAATCTTTCCTTTTCTTCTCTTTCTTGACTGTAACAGTAGCCGTAGCAGCTTCAGCTTGTGCTTGCGTTTGTTGTGTTTGTGTATCTACCACTACCACCGCAGCTTCTGCTTGTTGTGTGTTTTTATTACCACATCTCTTAGGTTATCAGTCATCTTCCTCTGAATTTTTGAAACTCCTAATTAATAAAACAGAAAATCAAAATTAGGGTTAGTCACCTAAGTGCTTGTGAAGATGGTGACTGGTGAAGATGGTGTTGGTGAAGAAGATGGTGACTGGTGTTGTGACCTTGCCACTACTCCACCACCGCTCTCTGTCTTCTTCTCTTATGTTTCTCCACCACTGCAAACCCTTAACAGTTTCAACTCAAGTAAGTTAATATTTTCCCTCCCCTCTCTAATTTTGGGTTCTCTTTCTTTTTTGAATCTTCTTCCTCTCCTTTTTTGAATCATCTTCTATTATGTCACAGAGTTGCAATTTTGATTGCAATTTTTCTACTTTGCATATGTATGCTGCCAATATCACTTTGCATATGTATCTTCCAATATCCTCAACAAGAAAGATATTTGCTCAACAAAATCAATTTCAATTTTTTGGATGTTAATAGTTCTACTAATATATGTATTCTCTTATTAATTACACATAAATATTAATTTGATTTCGTTATGTATAACAAGATAGAAGAAATTGCTAGTACTGATAGAAATATAATAACAGGAGGAGGAGGCAACCGAGACATGATGCCACCACCAAGTCCACCACCACCATCACATCCACATGCGTAGCAACAACAACAAGTTATTGAAGGATAGGAAGATGAGTTTAACACCTCAAGAAATAAAATCGTGTCAAGAGAAATGGAGCAGGTGCATACATTGTCAATTTGAAACAAAAGCAGACCCTAAAAAATAAGGTACGGGTCCAATGTTATAACACATACGTAAATCTCCTTGCATTCCATGTGATCCAAAAAAATTGCAATCACATTTAGTTATTGAGAACACCAAAGATGATGAATCCACCCTAGGTTCTTGGAAATTTGATCAAACTTCCATTAGAAAAGTTTTGGTTAGAATGATTATTTTGGATGAGCTTGCTTTTAAGTTTGTTGATGGTAAGGGATTTAGGCAATTTATGGAGGTTTCCCAACCTAGGTTCCAAATACCTTGGTGTTAGACAATTTCTAGGGATATTTTTTAGAACTATGTTGAGGATAAAGTCATTTTAAAAGCTCATTTAAGATATCATATGACCGTGTTTGTTTGACCACAGACACATGTAGGGGTGACAAAATGGTACCACAAGTCGGGTCCCGATACTAACACCCTTGGCCCCATGGACCCGCAGGTCAGGTCCGGACCCATCCCATTTAAAATCAGGACTGAAAAATCAATCCCGGTCCCGACCCGTGAATCTTGACGGGTCTGGTCCCAGACACGTGAAAATTGGTACCGTCAAATATCTATTACTTCGTTGAATCGCCCTTGAAATCTTGATGAAAATTGGTACTAGCTCAACGGAGGTAAACACAAAACACAATCAAATGATTCCCGTCTAAGATTTGCACCAACATGAATTGACTTCCTACCGTATAAATCAACACAAATTACATCAAGATTCTCAAAATTACCACACAAAACCTTCATCAATTCCCTCAACATGCCCAAAATATGCAACAATCCTCTATTCTGACGAACGAGTTGGACTTCTCGGACAAAGGAGGAGGAAAATATTGTGACACCGTATTAGAAAGCAAGTCTTCTGAAGAAACATCGGTGTTGTAGAAGTATCAGTCAGACAGAGGCAGAGGTGAGTATGAGAGAGGTAGCGGCGAGATGGATATGGACGGATCAGGGAGGAGGTGGATCTATAGTTAGAGGAGAGGGAGGAGTGACGACTGAGGCAGAGCAGGAGGTGGCAGTGGGTGAAGGAGATGGGAGGTAGAGGTGGAGGCGTGGTGGTGGGTGAAAGAGGAGAGAGATGGTGGTGGTGGAGGAGGAAAGGAGAGGAGGAGGAGGTGGTGGTGATGGAGGAAGAGTAAAGACAGTGACAGTGAGAGAAGAGGAATGAGGAGATCTTGACAGTGACTGCCCGACTGATGAAGGAAAAGTGAAAAAATTCCCAAATAACCTACTTTTGCATTAAGACGGCGGGTCTGTCCCGTTAGAATCGGTACTAATATAACGAGTCACGGGACTGGAACTAAAATTTTCACCCCTAACTACATGTGCCTCACGACTCATTTCATTGATAAGGATTGGAAATTGCACAAAAAAATTATCAACTTTTGTCCAATTTCTAATCGCAAGGGTGAGATGATTGCTAGGATGATTGAGCAGTGTTTGAAGGATTGGGGAATATAGAGGGTTTTAACAATCACAGTAGATAATGCATCTAGTAATGATGTAGTTATTTCACACTTAAAAAGAAAATTTAATGCAAAGAACAATATCATTTCCGAATCAAAATACCTTCACATAAGATGCAGTGCTAATATAATCAATCTTATTGTTGTTGATGGTGTGCATGAATTGGGATTGTTTGTCTCAAGAATTAGGGCAGCGGTTAGGTATGTGAAAAACTCCCCGACAATGATTGCAAAATTTATAGAGTGTTGAAATTGAGGGAATTACATGTAAGCTTAAGTTAGCTCTTGATGTGTCGACTAGGTGGAACTCCACATATACTATGCTAGAAACTGCCCAAAATTATGAGAGAGCATTTAAAAAGTTTGAGGAAGTAGATTCTTTTTATAAAAGTGATCTTGATGCGGATAATGGAGTGCCTATTTATCTTGATTGGGTAAATGCTAGGAGATTGATGAAGTTTTTGTGTAAATTTTATGAACTCACTTTGAGAGTTTCCAGGTCACTATATTTAACTTTAAATCCATACTTTAGGGAGGTTTCTACAATTTCTGTAATTTTGAAAGAAATGATGAAAAATGGTAATCTTGAGTTGAGGAGAATGACAATTAGTATGAAGAAAAAATATGACAAGTATTGAGAAGACATCAATGGGCATAACATGTTAACATATGTGGCTGTGATTCTCGATCCTATCCGCAAATTAGATTATATAAAGTTTACATTATCTATTATGCATGGTGAGCAAACTATCTTGGAAAAGAGTGAAAATGTGAAAGAAGTATTTGATGATATTTTTTAGGAGTACAAAATGTTGAGTGAAGGGGCTGCCTTGGTTGATAGACGAAGGAAAACAAATTCTAATTACATTCAAGCTCAAGTTCTGCTTTAAGTTCAATTGTTATCCAACCCGAAATCTAAGTGTCTAGTTGTGATGATGGTGATTTAATTGACAACATGTTTAAAAGACATCAATTGGACTTAGGATGTTGGGATAATAAGACAGAAGTGAAACAATATCTTAGTGAGGGGACTGCAACAAGTGGTGAGGGTTTTGGCATCTTATTGTGGTGGGGAGTTAATTCTTTTAAATTTTCTATCCTCGCTCGCATGGCACGTTATGTGGTGGCAATTACAATATCAACTGTTGCTTCCAAATCAACATTTAGCACTGGTGGAAGAATTTTGGACTCGTATAGGAGCTCATTGACTCCTAAAGTAGTCCAAGCACTCTTGTGCTTACAAAATTGGCTCAAATATACCCTGGTTGCTGATGTAGAAGATGAAATTGATTGTAGCTGAACAACTTCAAAAAGGTAATTTTTCATCTCCTCTCAATTCTGTTTTGGGTAATGTTAACTTATCTGATTGTTTATTTGTTGTTTTGATTTGAAAAGTATATTGGTGGAGTCTATTGATCTTTAAGAACTTGAATAGATGCCTTGAAGGTGCTACTGCTAAGTCTTGCCTTAATCACTTGAAGTTGCAGACTTGCAGTTGCAGTCCTCTTCTAATTTTACCTTGATGTTGATGTTGCCTTGTTGTTGGTTCCCTATTGTTGCACTACTTAGTGCTTAGTGCTTAGTGCTTAGTTCTAATAAATAAGTTATGGATGGATTGTGGAATGAATATTAGATAGGATACTAACTCACTAAGTTTGAATTCTAATTTCTAAGTTTGTGGAATTGTGCTCTTTTGATCATATGATGAAATGAAATGGATACTAAGCTTGAATTATTGTTTGTCTTTGCTTGAATGGGTACTAAGCTTGAATTATTGTTTGGTTTCGTTATTGTCTTGTCTTGATCAGATTGTGTTCGAGGAATGAAATGAAATTGCCCTTGTTATTTACATAAAAATTGGAATGGAATGGAATTATTGTTGGAAATTATGGAATTGCTTGAATGAAATTGATTTTAGAGCAACAAATTGTATTTGTTGTCGTGGCTTCAAAAACTCAAAAACTCATACCTAATAGGCCCGCCTAATTTGAAGAAATCCAAAAATCCAACCGAACTCTCATCGATTCGAAACAGTCGGTGAGACTTCGAAACATTCGGAGAGTTTTGATCACACCCGAACAAATTCGATCCCAAATCCTCCGATCTCAAATCTTATGATCCGAACTTGTCGGATTTCGATTGAACTCTCTAAATGCTCAGGGCTACATGTTATGGCCGGAGAGTTCTCAATTATGTTGCGGCTCAGGTGAGTTGACCGCACTCGCATTTGACCAAACGGACTTGCCCGTAAAAGTTTTGAACTTTTAACCAGAATAGTTTGCTCCTTTTCCTTTCTTCTAAAATAATCTTTTTGCATACTTTAAAGTTTTATTTTATTACATTTCTTAAATTTAAAAAATACAAAAAGTAATCAAAATTCACACTTTTAGCATTAAAAAAATAAATGGTGTGAATTTATTAACAATTTGGTATAAATATTCTTTGTTTATTTATATTTATTAAAAGCATCGGTTGCTCTCAATTCATTAAATCTCAAATTTTAATCTCTTTCGTTATTAGGTCAATCCTCAATTTAATTCTCTTTAAATAAAAAGAGAATAACTCGTAAAAACGTTTAAATGCAACACCTTTCACCTTTGTACACAAGTAAATGTCATCTTTATTTACTTCCATGATATTTCCTTGTATCAATAGCATTACACTTGAGAATATACAAAACCATCCAACGGTTTCAAAATTCAAAAAAAAGCTTATCAAAACTTCCTTTCGACATCTAAAAAAATCACAATCCATACCACCTGTTTGAATTTAGTCAGAAATCCCCGGCCAGAATGTCAGTGACTTAGTGTGACATTTTACAGTTTCATGCAGCATCTAACGAGAACTGCAACTATGGGATTTGCTTACTTTGAATCCTGCCATAAGAAAATGTGCGAACCATTGTTAATCTATACTTCCTCTACAAATTTAACAGCCACAAATAAAATCTGTAACCTTCTCAACTTTTTGAAGAACCACAAGAGATAATGTACAGAACCCCGTGCTCAGCTATGCATGATACATCAGCAAACTATTTCCAGAAGCACATGCAATGAAGTTCGCTGTTGGATGCCATGCCAGATGGAGCAGTTTGGAGCTCATGTTACAGGACGCTTCATTCGAGCCTGAGCTTGAATTTTCATGGCCTACATGGTCAGCAAAATCATCAGAGAAGTATCACCACACAGAGAAGCCAAGCAAATGTTGTAGAGTGAAAATAAATTAAGCTCTCCAACCTTGCCAGTAAAATCCCCGAGTAAGGTTGCTCAAGGATGACCTCCTAGCCCTTGATGCAGTATGCATAAGTGACCTCCTGTTTTTCATATTCAGAGAGGAAAGTAAGAGATGATTCAGATGGAGAGAATATGGGTCTAATTGGCATATTTTCTGATACTCAGTTACAAGAGTGCAGTGAATTCTCCATAGCTTCTTAGTATGTTACAGAATGACCTTACAGCTCATAATTTTATGAGCAGAAAAGATAGATCGACCTGTTTGGATTTTTCCCAGCTTCCACTGTAATCCCTTCTTCATTTCCAACACCATGTGAGAAAACGCGTAGACGATTGCTAAACAAAATTCAGAGAACTGTCACTAGAACTGCAATGTCTAGGTTAAGACAAGTAAAGACTTCTTTGTCTGCGTGGTTAAAGAAATGTGCCAACCTGTAAGATCCAGTTGCAAACTGAGACCCATCTCCACTAATGCAGCACTCAAATTTGTCAAATATGGAGTCATCATTATACAAATCACAAAGCTGCAGGACACATGTAAGCCATCAGATGTAACACAGAAAGTCATGAACACAACAATATTCATCCCTTTCAACAATCATCTTAAAGGATTATCATCAGTAAGTATATCAATAGTTAAAATTTTGAGAGGATCTCTCTAAGATGTGTTTCATTTTGGGTATTTTCAGTCCAATCATTTTAACATGTAGTGAACGGAAGCTCCACTTATGTCTATCAAATTTAGGTGGAATTTACTCAGTGTTGGTCTTTCATGAAAACTACAGCAGAAGCTTCAATACGTCAGTCTACTTGTCAGAATAAGCTGTATTTCATTTTCATCACAAACCAATCCAGGAGAATATAGGTGCGGTGAATTTTTCAGTAGATGGATTGCTGACCTGCTTACCCACATGCATAGCGTATATTAATGGGTGGCATTAGTGTAACTCTCTATTAAAGCAAGATTCACAATTCAAGGGTAGACAAGAACTAGAACTACTTCTACAGATGAAAAGAGCAAAGTCAAAGGACAGTTGTCATCAGGAAATACAGACATGGACATAAAAAGCTGATCACTATCCTCATCGCTCAACCTGCCGGAATCGAACCAGCGATCCAGAGGATCAGTCCTCTGTTTTAGCCACTGAGCTAAGGCCGACTTCTTACCATCACCTCAAATGAAACTAAATGCAAGCAAGCGGAAGATTTCATATCACCATTGTCACAAATTTGGATCCCCTAAGCAACTCGTATTGCACATGGATTCATTCTTATTATACAATACTAAATTAAAACTATATTACAGTCGACATTAACAAGCTACCAAAATGGTATATTTTCTTTTTTAAACTCAAGATACTTCAACCTTTTGCCAAGTATTGCAGCAAAAAGTCAAGTGAAGCTAGAAGCACTAACAACAATTAAGTACGAAAACTATTTAGAGTTACCAATCCATTCCACAAAAATACTGATAGAAAGAGGAGTCGTAATCAAATGGTTTTACCTTAGGACGTAGGTGCTCATGAATCTTGTATACTGAAACTGGTGAAGAATCCATCCGCATATCCCACAGCTAAATCAAGAAATTAAAGCATGAGCTGGTTAGGTGTTCTTAGATCCATGGTGCCATCTAATTGAAATCCACTTGATATAGGGAAACATTTAGAATGAAGTTCATCCTAATATGTGAAAGAGTTAGTAAATCACAGTTCATAAACAAAGACAAGTCACTCTACACTCTACACTAAACTGAGACATACTTATTATTAAAGAAAGTATTCACACTAAGATAACAATTCAGAAGTTGTTTTGACAAAAACTTTTTGCAACTGTAGTCCATAGTGGCCAGAGGTATAATTGCAACTTAGAGTATAATTAGCAGAATATCCCAAGGTCCATATTAGTAGACTTGTACAAGCCATCATATACTAGTTTAGCAAATATGTATGGTAAGGTAGTTATAGGGAATGTCCATTAAGTGGATGCGCTGATGGCAAGAATTGAAAAGAAAAATGGTGCAATTATGGGTCTAAGACCTTTAAAGTCATGTAATCGCGACTTAAGATGTGCTGCCCGTCATTTGTGAATTTCATATCAGAGATGGACGCAATGATCTCCGTAAAGAACGATTTCGACCCACGATTATCTGCTTCTTGTAATCTGTACAATAAACTCCAAATGACATCAGAAAATCCTCTCGCATTGCAAAACAACTAATCAGTGCACTTCAACTCACATTCTTGCACTAGAATCACATAATGCAGACTGCCGCATGTCAACTAGACGAATAAAACCTCTTGAGCTGCTGTAGGCAAGGAGATTACAATGGCTTGGATGGAATTGGGCTGAAGTGATGACCTCTGAATAAAAGTTTAAGATCTTTTATTAGAAGAAGGCAATGGATGGAGATGATTAGGTCTAAGATAACAAGCCTGAGATTATATTCTATTGAGTCCATAGAAAACAAATGGACAGTCACCAGGACAGCAGAAGAAGCTGCACTCTGTAAACTTCAATGCTGTGACTGCTTATAAATGGAAATTCTGATCCGGAAGATCTTGCCGTAGTGTCATAAACCCATTAAACAGATTTTAAAAAAACTAATTTTGGAAAGCCTAGATAAGCACATTTAAGCACTAAGATTGCTAGGGAGTGCTTTGAGTCTCTACCACATTCATAGTGCAACCAGCTTGTGTTAGCCTATTAAATAACATGTCCTCATTGATCTAAGCATCTTGAAATTCAATGTATAATAATAGAATGATGAAATAGAGAAATGCAAGCGGTCGCACAGTTTATCTTACTAATGGACAAATGAACAGTGGAATTACCAGTAAGTTCCTCCATGTTTGATGGTTTCATGTCAATGATATTGAAACACTGATCACTTATCTCAAGGTTCCACAGATTTATTCGAAGGTCATCTGAAGAAATAAATGTCTCACCATCGCTGTAGAAAGATCATTAACAACATAGAAGCAGCAAAAAGACTATATGTTATTTCTGAGCACCGTTGCTAGAATTTTCCCTGCAGTGTCAATCATGATGTGACGAAGCTATTTATTGCAGCATTTACCTGTTGTTTGAGATTGAGTTGACATTAAAATCATGAGCATGACCATACACCTTCCGACAACTTGCACGAGCAGTTTCTTCAGCATAAGCATTCTAATCAGTAATCACACATTAAGCTAGTAAGGTGATCTTGTATAATAGATAACACTCATGCTCATGCTGAAAAAACATTAAATGAATAGTTCAAAAGCACTCCAGACGTAAGTACCTTGTTTTCTACTTTGGGAAATGGCAGTGTATAGTTAACAACCTTCTCTTTCCCTTCAAGGTGATAGCCATTGGCAATCAATGGTTTCCCTTTGTCGCTCATGAAACTACTCTCTGCCAAAAGATCATTCTCAGAATGGACAACTGGATTAGCCTCCATCTCTTTTACTTTCTTTATCTTATGCTCTTTAACCTAGCCTCAAAAACCACGTAAGCTAACCGTTAGCAGGCCAGACAATAGTAACAGTATTATTGTCAGGGATATAGAATGCTGTGCTCCATGTAAAGCAAACCGTTACCCAAAGTCCCTGCGTAATTTGATGTATTGAACAGTTGCTAAAAAACTTTGAGTGTTCTTACTTTACCTTCCATAATTTAATGGTCTTATCATTAGTTGAAAGGATAAACAATGACCCATTGGACGTCGGACACCATCTTATTCGATTTATCTTCTCTTCAATCTCCAAACTCTTCAGGTAATCAAACTATCATTTTTTGTACAAAGAAAGGAAAGCAACAACACCATCAGCATCCCACAAAACACACCTATCATAACAATAACAAAACTTTCTATTTAAGACTCTTTTTGTAAAAAGAAATCACTGCATACATATGGCATATCTATTCAGTTACCGAGAACATGTGGGTTTGCCGTTATAACTACCTAGGAATTTCATGTACAAGTGCTTGAAAGAGTAATACATACCCAAACCACTGAATAATTCTTTGTGATAGACCATAGATAAATACATACCTCAGGTTCATGACTTTGAAACTCCGTTTTGTACTGATACTCGGGGTAATCATGCGTAGTGTTCATAGCATAGTCCATACGCGAATGGCACTGATTAGCACTCTAATAAGCCAACAATTAAGTAAGAACATCACAGCCTAGAAAAGAAAAAAAACAAATACATAGCACAAAATAAATTTCAAAGAGAACAAAAATATTAATAATGCCAAGTATGTATATAATTATCAAATCAACTAGAACCCTTACTTCTTTGCCATCCTTTCTCTCAAAAATTACAACACGGCCGCCACGGTCGCCAACGGCAAGGTAATCCCCAGTCTTATCGAATTCAACAGCGGTCACAACATCGACTGGAAGAAAATAGTAGGGCAAAAGAAAAGTGATTTCAGTGACTAAAACGACGGAGATTTTTCAACGAAACGACAAGAGACTGTGAGAGAGAAGGTGAGAACAGAACCGTCTTGAATGTCTTCGTCGGCGTCTCGCTCGCCGAAGACTTGAGAGAGTTTCCAGTCAAGAGGAGGAGAGGTTGAAGAAGACATAGCTTGGGTGAAACGGCACGTCGTCTTAGCGCGTTGAGCTCATAAGAGTGTTTTTGGCGTTGTTGAATGTTCAGTGACTGAGATTCTTGTTGTGATGACCTTCTTCTTTTTGGGGGTTTTTTTAATTTATTGAGGAGGCGATGACTATGATGAGTAGGAGTAGGTCGTTTCGTTATCCGGAAATTCCTTATTCGAATTTCGCGGAATATATTTCTCGTTCTTGTCTTATGGGCTTCGGCCTGGGCCCATTAACATAAATTTCTTTTTGCAATTATAATTGCCCTTTTATTTTTTTATTTATTTTTACATCTAAGGATTAGTTTTAATTATATGATGAAAGAGTCAACCTTTAATACCATCCGGGACATCGGTCAGAATGTGTACACAGGGAGAAAAGGAGTACACATAATTGGAGAGAAAGCTGGGCGGGACGTGGAAGAATAATTTCTCTTTTATTTATTTTTCTATAATATATAAATGACCAAAAGGAGAAAAAATATGTTAAGAGAATTTAGATCTAAGTATAGAGGAAAAGTATCCTTCCTTTTATCATGACACAGTGATTAGTAAAATGAGATAAATTGTTTATGTAATTATATACAACTCTTAACGGGGGTAAATGTAACGTTTATATCACCGGACAATAGTTTTCTTGGAAGAAAAAAAATGAAACCCGACTTCAATCCTTCCTCCATACATTTGAAAAGCTTGATTGAATTATAAGCACCACCTACTCTTTTTTTATTTTCTTTTTTTGAACATAAAACACCACCTACTTGAGAGCCCTTGGCTTGAACTCCTCAGTTTCATTTAGGTGGAAGTAAAATATTCCACCTACATCTGATGCATTGAGCTACAACCCATACCACATTTTACTAGCAAACTTCAAGGAGTTTGCCAAGAACATGGCCATGCCCCTCCGATGGATTCTTTTCCAACCCGAACCGATCGTTTCAGGTTCCTGAGAAGTGATCAGACAGGTCTGCATTGACCTGCATTTCGTAATCTGCAAATGTACCTTCTTCCTTCTTCCCAAAAAAATTGGACCGTAATTCCAAGCTGAAACTACCTATCCTCGGATGAATCCGTCGTTGTCGAAATGAAGCGAGTCAGGACCTATAGTACGGTAGGAATTTTGAGTGTCACTTGAAGAAAGTAGAGCTAGTGTCTGTTGATCTTCAGTTGAGCTAAATGAGAGTGAAACTTTTGTAATGCAATTTTCTGTGACATCATCTGCACTAAGCACACTAGCATTAAGGAATGGCGGCTGTTTCGGAGATGGAACTTTGTATTCAGGATTCTTTAGCATTTTTACTACTTCGGCCATGGATGGTCTTAATGCAGCAGAAGCTTGTGTGCATAGAAGTCCGATACGAAGCACGTTTGCTACCTCTTTCTCGGAAAAAATACCGTTTAAGTTAGGATCAATGGCATTAGTGATTGTTTCCGCCTTGTAATTCTTCCATACCTGGAGCAAAAACAAAGAAGTATCTGCTTCAAACAAAATACTAAGTAAACTGCTATACAAATCGATGGAATACGAATCGCTTACCGAATGGAGAATTGAACTCGAACCCTCCGAGAAAACGCTGTTCTTCCTGCCACATGCAATTTCAACAACTAGAACACCAAAAGCATAAACATCAGCCTTTTCTGTTAGTTGTCCTCTAACAAGATATTCAGGAGCCATATAACCCCTGCAAGAAACAATCACATTTTGTTTGATAAATAATTCAACCACAAGAAAGTTAAGACTAGAACTGAAAGGAGATGCATGATGCTTACAATGTTCCTGCAATACCAGTGCTAATGTGGGAGTTATCAGCAGCAACACAGCGAGCAAGTCCAAAATCTGCGATCTTTGGAGTCAGCTCCTCATCGAGGAGAATGTTGCTAGTTTTTATGTCTCGATGGATAATTTTCACACCAGAACCTCCATGGAGATATGCAATCCCTTCCGCGGTTCCAAGGACAATGTTAAACCGTTGCTGCCAACTTAGGATTTGGTCTGTATTCTTCTCTGCAGAAAAATCAAGATTTTGTTACTGCTGTGGATATATCAACTTGGTAAAACTACAGATACATTACGCATTTTAAGGATGACTTACTAAAGAGAAATTGATCAAGACTTCTGTTAGGTACATATTCATAGACAAGAAGGCTTTCAGGGCCTTCAATGCTGCATCCTAAAAGCCTTACGAGATTCTCGTGCCGAATGCCACTGATCAAATTGACCTCATTGAAGAACTGATCAGCCCATTGCCGCGTATTATACACTAATCTCTTAACCGCAACAGTTCTTCCATCTGAGAGAGTTCCTTTAAACACTGAACCATCTCCTCCCTGGCCTAATTTCCTCGACTCGTCGAAGTATTCCGTCGCCTTCTCAAGAACTTCATACTTAAAATGCAGGCTAGATGGAAAGCGACCGAGATAGTTTTGCTCTGGAAAGAAAGAAGTAAAAAAGTCATGCCTGTTAGAAATTGGATGAGTAAGAGAATTCAAGTCTGACAATCATATTCTCTCTGAAATGAAGTAAATGTTACCTGCTTTTCTCCTTGACAATCTGTCATATCCTATGAAAGCACCAAAAGCAATGAGTACAACAAATATAACCGCCGATGAAACGATTAGCACCACTGCAGTGATGCTACGACCTGCACAAGAATCAAGTAGCAATGAAGTTGTAAGATCACCAAGTAAAGACAACAAACATGACATCAAAGATTTTCTTGACTAAGATAAGAAATTAAGTAAAATGGAAAATTCATGCTTGAAGATAGAAGAAAAACCATCCAAACTGCTTAATGCCGGTTAAGTTTGAAATCCTCCATTCCACTAATAATTTTTCTTTGGTCTGAATCATAAATATCCCTAAGACTCCGGGATAGGCCGGTCCACTAAGGGGCAAAGTGTTCACAAATACTCCACGAAACTTAACTGGAAAATTGAAAATTCATAAATAGAGAGATGAAAAGAAAGCTTACCCTCATCATTATGTTCTGGTTCGTGGTGCTCTTCGAAGAATCGCTCGGTAGAGTACTGCATATAGCAGCCAGTAAACAGGGCACTCCCCTGTGACCCAGGAGCACATTTCTTCAATGCTGACCCTGCCTTCATCAAGCAATCGCTACACGCTCTCCTGTCCACACTATTCCAACACTGCGCCAACCCGTAGGCAGGAACAACTCCTCTTTTCACCTCCGCTGTCGCGAAAGTTCCATTCTTTATGGCCAATTCAGTAACATTCTTAATCACTTGGCAAACCTTGCTCCTGAATTCCATATGCAGGATCTTATCTATCAGAATACCGGTGGGCTCGCTACAGTTCACAGTATCATGTTCAGGATCAATGGATTCTCCATAGAAACTGTAATTATCGTAGCGAATAAAACATCCATCAAGGAACATACGAGCAGAAGTAGAAGGGAGGCATCTTGGAATCTTTACTCTGCCTTGGTTGAAACAGAGTTTGCAATCAACATCTGATAGGTCACTCTGGCATTGGGCAAAAGCATAGACTTGAGGTGATGGGGAGGTGATAGAAGCATAACCCCATTTCTGTTGAGAGATTTTTTTCAGTACAGAATCCATTACCTCCACGAAATTAGGAATGAAACGCGCGTAGATGCTGGAATTCGACACCATGGAGGAACCACATTCGAGGTTTATTTCGATGTTACGATATTGGTACGAGTAAGGAGCGATGAATATAAGGGAAATGAGAGATACCCATATAAGTTTCTGAGGAATTGACAATGGAAATGGCATTGAATCAAAATGGGGTTGCTCTGTTTTCCTCTGTTTTTGCTCTGTTTCGACTCGAATTGCAAGAGATCACCTCCAATTTGGATGTTTAAGTGCTCATAAACATTTCTCTCTCTCTCTCTCCCCTTCCCTCTGGAAATAATATTGGAGAGGGAAAGAGATCAGGAACTATGATGACGTGATGAAGTGGTTTGTATGGCAGAGATGGAGTCTGTTTTGGTGTCTTGCATTGGTGATCATATTTTCTGGTTTTCTAGTTGTTGGGGTCAGCATAGAAGGAGATGAAGATTAAAATCCAACAAAGATTGGACGAACGAACTGGATTTGGTTTTCTCTTTACTTTATTTAGAGTATTGTTGAAGCTTAAAAAAAGATGTGGCATGTGGAACGTAAGTATTTTCTTTTTCAATAAAGACGACTGATTTTCCATTGAAAATTATGGAAGGACATGATACGAAACACAGCACGTGGAAAAGTTGGTACTAACTAGTATTAGTTTGACTAGTTTCTTGCGGGACAGTATGTGTTGAGAGTATTTTATCGTTAGTTCATCGGTTTGAATGTAGAAGAAGGTAAGAGCAAGATTTGGCAGCGGGGAGTGTGATTTTGATAAAATACTTCCAGGCTCTGTATGTAATTCATCTAATTTCTTAAATCATCATAATTTTCTTTTATGAATAATCAAGCAGAGTAGTAGCTACGCGTTAATTTAAAATAATTAAAAAAAGTATTTTTTTTTTTACTTTGCAGGCCTAAATCATTTGTATAATGTATGAATGATTATAGCACATGATTGAAAACTAGAATTGAAGAAAACCTTCTTCTATCACTTCATGTCAAATTTACATTTTGGAAAAATAACGGTAATAATAAAAGGGAGAAGGTTATACAAGTAAACTATAATGAATTAATAATACATTAATAATAAATTACTACTAAAGGAGTCATGGGTACGTTATTTGTTATCTGTTAAAGAAATTTAGTGAGTTTATGAATCAAAATAATTTTCCTTTAGATTATTAAAGTTTTTTTAAAACATGAAATTGTTGTATGAACGTAAATTTGAAGTATATGTGTTATCATTTATAAATAATTTGTAGAGAAATAATTAGTTAATGCATTATATTTTATTTTATTTTTTTCAATTGAATTTAACTTCTTATTGTTAGATTTATATATTTTTTAATTTATGGTACTATTTTTAATAAAAAATTATTTTATCGTACTTTAAATTACAAATGGGTTGAGTAAGTTTACGAATGAAATTAAATTTTAAGTTTATAATTTGTATTTTTTATAATTAGGTAAAATTAATTATTTGATTAATTAAATGAACTGAATGGATTTATTCTCATCTCTCTCTTTCTCTCTTACCTATTATTTATACACATAATTAATTTATATTTAAAAAAATCAATCACCTCAATTAGAAAAAATAAATATCTAACATTTACATGTTAATAATCATTTATAGCTTAGTTTAGTTCCTACAAAATGGATAGAGAAATATTTCGAGCTCAAGTCTGCTTGTCAACATTTTTTTTTTAATAGGCAGAAGACTTTTTATTGGTTTCCATCTGGAAAATGGAAGCAAGAAAAAAGGGACAGAATGTACATAAGAGCACTACCTCAACAGAGGTAGCGCAAGGAACGACACAAAAGCAACAGCAAATAGCCTACACTCCTGCAGCAGCTCACTTAGAGACCTGCAGTACCCCAAGAGAGCAACCAAGTTGAAGATAGCATGACCGTTCCCAAGTTGTAGGGGAACCTACAATCCCGGCTCTTCAACCATCTAAACCACAGCGAGAAGGAATTGTTAACAGTACATCTCTGTTGGGAAAAAACTGACTAACTGCACCAGGTTACTAGAGTTTGGATTCTAGTACCGCCCAAGATCGATTTCTTTTTCCCGCCACAAAATGAGTAACAATCAAACAATACAATAAAAGAGAACACCAGGATTTACGTGGAAAACCTCAACAGGTAAAAACCACGGGACCAACTCCGAAAACCTCCACTAATAATCAATTATTAGGTTACAATCACATCAATACCAACAGATATTGATTCTCACAATTTCTCTCAACTCAATCTCACATCTGGATCGAGGAGACCACACTAGAAAAATAATTACTCTCA
>NBIL01061158.1:0-13994 GCA_002752925.1 Viola pubescens var. scabriuscula | reverse complement strand
GCGGGCGGACGTTATAGCGCCTATGTACCTGGCGGATACAGTGCCTTGACCGCGACATGGGGTTGTGAAGACGAAACTACCCTTAGCGGTACTTCAATAGTTATCACCTACAATCAGACGCAACTCCTTTTAAACCTAAAATTTATTGAAAAATTAGATGATTTGATTTCAAATTCATTGCTTGGTAGATAAATGACTAAGATTTAAATTCTAGTCAAACTCTAGTCAAATAACAACTCTTCATTTTTATTAGAGGGTAAATTTCACCAAAATAAGTCAATTTTTTTTTAGAGTTATGTAGAAATTTATTTAAAATATAAAATTACAAAACTGACCTAAATTATGTTAACACCGTAAGTATATTTTAACTGGGGACATTTTAGTCAAATGTTAGTATATAAAATCATTTCTATTATGTGCAAAAATATTTCAAAGAAATGAAATGAATTGAAATATATTTTTTCTTTTGGAAATTCAAATATAAGAATTCAATATAAAATGATTTTATGTCCATTCATTAAGTTAAAATAAAGTCATTTTGTAATAAGATTTTGGTTCAAAATATGACGCAAAAGAAATGCAAAAGATGTATTTCCTCCGTCCTAAAAAGATTATCTTCCTTTCCTTTTTTGTTTGTCAATTTCCCTTTTCAGTACTCCACTTTTTAGCATTACCCTTCGTGACTAATTCTCTCTAAGAAAACCAAAAACAACTAAAATGATATATTTGAAAAGTACCAACGAAAAATACACATTCATCAACGAAAAAAATACTCCCTCTGTTACTGAATAATTGACTTTCTAAAATAGTAAAAAAACGTAAGCCATTGATTTACGGACTTATTTTATTCCTCATTGTTTCATTTTTTTTTCTAATTTCCACTCAAATTACCACACCATCATCAAATTGAGTTGATTCATCAAAAAAAAATTATTTGCACAAAATATATACTTCGAAAAAAGATAAAATGATAAGTACTCCAAATAGTAAAAAAACGTAAAAAAATGACAATTATTCAAAAACGGAAGGAGTATCAACTAAGAATACACAATCATTTAACTTTCTTAATATGTATAAAAAATTAAAAGGAGTGGTCATAATAGGACGGAGAGAGTATGTAGTAAAGCGAAATTTTGATTGACAACTTATAAGGCAATTCCATGGCCACAGTTCCGGCACCTCAATTAATTAAAAACACTCGTTTATTTGGTCAAATTGAAAATATTCATCTATCCTAATGTTTTTGTCCTTTTCCACAAAGTTTAAAGAATGTCATTTTCATCAAACAGGAAAAAGAAGAAGAAGGACTCTAAAAGATCATCTTCTTCCCTCCCACCATCAACTACAAATAGCCTATAAATCAAAATTTATTTTATTTGTCCAAGTGGGGGTAGGTGTATTGAATAGAAAATCAATTTATGTTTATGGGTGATAATCATATTCTTTAAAAAATTACCATCGGATTGTTTTATAGTCTCTAAAAAATTTATTACATTTTTTCCAATTTTTATAATTATTAGTGATTGTAAAAAAACACGTCAAAATTTAAATTGTTATATAAAATATTTAAAACTATAAGGATGGAAAATAAAATTTTAATTTCTTACAACTCTTTTTATCGGCAGCCGATTGTAGAGCGACACACATATGAGAGACAAAGAATAGTGAAACAAAAGATGCTGTTCATTTTTTAATTTGGACCTCTAAATTTGAAAATATGGATCTATATAATAAAATTAATTTACAAAATTTCTAGGATTAACGATATATATTTCTTACTTATTGTGTTATTTTCTTTTGTATTGGAAATTTAAATTACATCAATATCATCGTGTGAATAATTTGACACTCTCATCCCTTAAGTAAAAAGTCGCAGGTTCAATCTTTATATCAGATAAATTATATACATAGAACACTTTATTTTAATAGTGTTACCTGGTACGAAAATGATCAATATCAACTCAACAAACTTAAAGATACACGCTGTTTAAACCTGAAAAGATATTCTTATTACTAAGATTTTCAAAATGTTCCATTATTTTTCACAATTTTTTTTACTCATTTTTTAATATTTTTATTTATTACTTTAAAAGAACATATCGGCCACAAATTAATAACATTGCAGAAACTTAAATCGCTGGCTTGTTCGTTATTATTGTTTTTTTTTTCTGATTTCTTGTTTTTTTTTCTAAAAGAAAAACATAAAACCTATTTGGTAAAATAATTTTTTATTTTAAATTTATTTTTTTAAATGAACAATTTTGAAAAACAGAAATACAATTATAAAAACAAAAAATGTGATTTTTTATATTCTATTTTGTATTTTAAAAATCAGAAAAAAAATAAAAAATAAAAAACAGATACCGAAAAACAAGCCCAAAGAAAAAGAAAGGGTTGTTCTTTTTTTTTTTAAATTAATAAAGCATATATAGGGATTAAAAGACTTTTATTTATGGACTCCAAATGAGCACGGTACATAGATGTGATTATGTGGTGAGTCTGGTGACTTGAGTTTGACGATACGGACAAAGAAAGACGCAACGCACTAACAATATAATAAGCATATTAAAATAGTAGGAACTCTTTAGGAAAAAAAAGGAAAAGGAAAAGGAAAAGGAAACGGTGTGCTGCTAGTCTGCTACCTTAGCTGTTTGCCTGTGAAATCCGCCGGTTCGCCCACCACACCCAAGACCTACATCAGCCCTTTCGTCTCTTTCTTGGTCTGCTCAACTTAGGTAAAACCCTCGTTCTCCAAATCTAGTTTCTTTTCATACTTGAATTGCCGTCTTTTTTTTATTTGTTTTTGTTTTCCCCCCCTTAAAAAAGTAGATTTCTAGGACTGCTGAAGATGGAAGCAACAGCAGCAGCGGCTACTATGGTTGGATCTTCATTTGGGATGTCCAGAACTTCGATTCCCCTTGGCAGATTGGGTTTTTCCGCTACCAGTCGACCTTATCTCTTTCGATTCCAAACCAAGGTAGTGTTCCGTGTTTTTGATGGGTACAAGGATTACATGTTTGTTCGTTCCTAGGTTTTAAGCTTTGTTCATGATTGGATGAATTATTATTCTCAATCATGTATGTATATATTAATTGCTTGCCTTTTACTTATTGTTGTAGCAGTCATCTTCACTTTCATTCACTAAGCCCGAGCACAGCAGAGTCCCTTTGGGAATTAGGAGATGTCTTGTAGTTAGAGCATCTTCCTCCTCATCATCATCATCAGATTCCGCGGGGTCTATTGCTCCACTACGCATGGAATCTCCAATAGGACAGTTCTTGTCTCAGATCTTGGTTAGCCACCCACATCTTGTGCCAGCTGCAGTTGAACAGCAACTCGATCAACTCCAAACTGACCGTGATGCCGAGAAACAGACTGAAGAGCCGTCGGCTGCTGGCACTGACTTAGTGTTGTATAGGTTAGTTGCGTCATACTTTCCACTCTGTACTCCTAGTGTTTGGATATTTTTAGTTTGCTTTTAGAATTTAGAATCTCATTACGGTTCTTTTTGTGTTTGTTAGGAGAATTGCTGAAGTGAAGGCTAATGAAAGAAGAAAGGCTCTGGAGGAGATTTTATATGCATTAGTTGTGCAGAAGTTCATGGATGCTAATGTTTCTTTGATTCCTAGTGTGGCTCCCTCTTCTACAGATGTCTCTGACCGAGTGGATACCTGGCCTATCCAGGATGAGAAATTGGAACAACTTCACTCTTCTGAAGCCTACCAGATGATCCAGAACCACCTAGCTCTTATTTTGGGGAACCGGTTGGGAGATTCAACCTCTATAGCCCTGATAAGCAAACTCAGGGTTGGGCAGGTCTATGCTGCATCTGTGATGTATGGATACTTCCTCAGGAGAGTTGATCAGAGGTTTCAGCTGGAGAAGACGGTGAAAATACTCCCAAATGCAATGGATGAGAAAGAAACTAATGCCAAACAGTCTATGGAGCAGAATACAAGAATTGGGATTGGAGAGGATTCCTTTAAAGGTGTGTCATCCCATCCTGAAGCCGCCATGTCTGGTGGGTTCAACCCTGCGGGAGGCATTGGTTCTGGCATAAAACCGTCTAGATTAAGGACTTACGTAATGTCTTTTGATGGTGATACACTTCAAAAATACGCAACTATAAGATCTAAAGAGGCTGTTAGCATCATTGAGAAGCACACAGAGGCGCTGTTTGGCAGGCCTGAGATTGTTATAACGCCTGGAGGGACTGTTGATTCTTCCAATGATGACCTCATCAAGATCAGCTTTGGTGGCTTGAAAAGACTTGTTTTGGAGGCTGTGACTTTTGGTTCTTTCCTTTGGGACGTTGAGAGCTATGTGGATTCAAGGTACCACTTCGTTGTGAGTTGAGTACAGCTGACAACATGAATAATTCTCTGTGCTAATTTCATTGTATATAGTCTTGATTATGTGTTTCCGCCTTTCTGGTTACAATTTTCACCCTTAAAACATGGAGGTCTAGGTGAATTCCTTTATGCACGAATTCATGGTATCAGTATACTTGGAAATCTATTTTATTGACATCGGTTCCAGTAACAGATTTCTAGCTGATCATGTTTCGTTCATGTCATAAAACTTAGAACTGAAAAACTAGAAATAGAGCATGCTGAAAAATTGAAGTACAAAAGAATGCATGAAATCTCGGTTACAAGTGGAAGAACAGTCCGAGTTTGCACTCAACATGGATTATTACAAAATCCTTCTGGTTATAAATCTATGAAAAATATAAAATTATCATGAGTTGTTCATTGGATTATCTGTTATGTCACGTTATTTATGATATAAAGGTTGCGATGATATGCAGTGTAATGGTCGATATCGTTATGTAACACTATTATTGATGGGTGCTGAATCCGTAAAAAATAATATAAATACAACTTAGCATAAAGAAATAATTGATATTGTAGTGTTGAAAAGATGTTCATTCCTTAGGGATTTATGATCTAATTAAATTCTCAATTATGACCAATCGTGATAAATGATAGTAACCAATAAGGGGGTTTTAAAATTCTGAAGATGATAAAAGAAAATGCAATTAAACAGTTAACAAGTAATAATCAAGAATGAGATCAGAATGAGATCAAATGATAAAGATTCACAAATATATGTAAAACTGTTTAAAAGTGAGTTTAGTAGGGAAGCTATAGAAATTAGGTTCATTTTGACTTTTTATTTTCCTCCTAATCAAGTATCTTAAATAAATCTCTTTATTAAGCATCCTAATCGTCTAGCAATCCTAAGGTTCACTTATAAGATTTAACTAGTTGTTTGATAAAAGCATGGAGAGATTAACTCTAGCTTAGAAATCGGTCTACTCGTCCTTATAAACCTAATTATTCTATTTCTCTAGCTGGATCTTATTGGCCCTAAACTAGTTGTTTACTCGTTTCCTTCTAACGATGCAGACCCAAAGTTATTAAGAATAATTATATTTATTCATGTTAAAACCTAAGTTGACCAGTTTTAAATCAAACAAGAATAAATTGACAATAAATCAGAAAGAAGAAATACAAAACATAAATTTTATTAAATACGATTAGATCTCACAATAATAGAATCATGAACCTCTAAGTCTTTACCAAGAATGAATGCATTTAGCTAGATATTGCCATAATAAAATAAAACACGAAATTCAATTGCCGAAACAGAAATCTCCTCGTTTCAAGGAAGAAAACGAGGAGAGCAAGAACAAAAGACAACGTTCTGAACTCTAACTCTAGAAAACGAAAGCTAAGGAAAAGATAAGATCCAAGATAATCCTAAGCTAAAAATATTAAATAGTTTTTCTTTCTTTGTTTTCCTAGAAATCAAAATAATTCAAAAAACAGTTTGTTTTTATCCCTTAGGATATTTTACAACTTCGAAAACCCTCATCTTCTTTAAAAAAGAGGTGGTTTGGCGCGCTTCGCCTTCACTTGCTGTCTAGACCCATCTCGCTGGCCCAATGGTTCCACTGTCATCTTTCTAGGTCTAGTGCGGTGTGGTCTCTCCTAGGCCTAGGGAAGAGACCCAAATTTGCTGTTCCAACTCTTGATCACCACTGATTGCTTTTTACTCTCTTTTCTGGGCACTTATGTTCCTTTCTTCATTCCTTGGTTCTTTTGACTTACTTCTATAAAAAGGAAGGAAACATGCTCAAATTAGCAGTATCATCATTACAAATATGGCCAAAATAGATGGTAAAAATGTACAAAATAAGCACTCAATCGGTCATATACCGTTATGATCGTTATTTGACACCTTTAAATCTAGACAAACTTTTCCATGTATGTACAAAAAAAAAATATTTCCAACCTTTCTGGTAGGGCTGTCAATAAGACCCGGGACCGGAGATTCGGTCCCGAAATTGGGCCCGTTTTGGGTCGGGACCGGGTCGATCTGGTCTCGACCCGGGAATTGCCGGGTCTCGCGGGGTCGGGACCGGGTCTAGCCAGGTCTGTCCCGAGACCCGGCAACAATTTAAAAACCCTAACTAAAACACTTTCCCTTCTCTTCGTTCTTCTTCCCCAACACACCTCCTCCAGCAGCCACACCACACCTAACCTCCTTCTCCAACAACCACACCTGACCTCCTCCAACAAATCCGGCTCGTCACAAGTCCAGCAACCCAAACTTGCAAATCAAAGTTCAAATCAAACACACAGTCGAGTCTGCAAATAAAGCAACCCAAAACTTGTAGTCTGCAAACACATAGCCGATCTACCATCATGCTCTCTTCAACTTGTTCGACCCCACTGCCAAGAATTGAAGAAACAGAGAAGGATGGATGGATTGATTACTTTGGTCCTTAATTTCAATCCAATTAAATTTGGTTTGCCTTCTTTTATTTTTCCCTTCTTCTCCTCTAGTTGTTTGTTTGTTGGCATTGTTGCTTGCTATTTCCTTTTCTTTTTTCTACTCTTTTTCTGGTAGCTTCATTTTCAACAAAAATCAATAAATAAAGCCGGGTTCAAAATTAAAATCAAAGTAATTAATTGAAAGAAAAAAAAAGTCGGGTCCGGGTCTGGTCCCAGACCCGGACAATTTAGGCGGGTCCCATTTTTTATCGGGATCGGGTCTGGTCCTGAACCGGGTTTCTCCGGTCTGGTCGGGTCCGGGTCGGGTCCGACCCGCAGACCAGTATTGACAGCCCTATTTTCTGGGTATCTTCTCTGCCTTTTGACGTGATTTTTTTCCTATTTAAGCAGAAAGTGATGCATCGATCTTCCAACATAATTTTAATATTTTTATCGAATTTTTCATACTCAAACTTGAGAATTAAATTATGGGTGAAGTGTATTAATTGATTTTTAATTATCTTAATAATCTTTCCAATTCAAGAGCAAAATTTCTGGGAATTTTAAAAATAGAAAGGAAATAGATTGTGAGATTCGAGAAGGGAAATAATTTTTGGCCGGCTAGCCTACCACCTATTTTACCTTTGGATTAAAATGACTTAATCTCATCCATAGGTGAAAAATGGTAGCTAGCCACCATATGATGGCCAAAAAGCAAGGTCTTTGTGAGAATAAGTATCTCAATGTATTACCATGGCGAAAATATTTGTTCTCATAAATGGTTCTCCATCGGAAGAATTACCCTTGCAGCGGGGTTTGAGACAAAGGCGACCCCTTATCACCATTTTTATTTGTCATTGTAGCAGAAGGACTTGCACAGATCACATCTCGAGAAAATGAGATGAGACTGATTCGTTGTATTGACTTTGAGAGGATTTTTTAGATGAGTTTTCTGCAATTTGCGGATGACTCGGTTTTCTTTTGCCCAAATGATTTAACCTGAAAAAGCAGAGAAAACTAGGAATGATTTTTTTTGCTTCATTCATTACCATGGATCATAATATATACACAAGTTACAACCCTAGATATTCCCAAAATAGGAAGAAAATTATACAAGAAGAAATCTCTTAATTAAGCTAACTTACCAAAACTACAAATAGGTAAAATATATACAAAATTTCCTAGTTAAGATCTTGCCTAATCTGCAAGATACACCAACTCCCCCCCCCTTAAGTTGGAGCATGCATGATTGAGCTTTAATTGTAGTGGTTTTACCACTAGTTTTTTTTCATTTTTGAATGGTATGCTACTGATTTCTGTGTGAATTATTTGATTAGCGCAGGAAATAGATCTAAGCAGACAGAAAGAGAAGAATTGAATCAAGATTCTGAGCAAAATAGAGCAGACATCCTTCTTGGACGATCGCTTGGCCAAGACAGACTCGCTTGGCCAATCCCTTACTAGAAGACCTATCTAGACAGATTGGAATTAAGCGACACTGGCAAAAGACTCCTACCGCCATGATGATTATTGGCGATTATCCAAGGAAGCATCAGAGTAACGTCTAGCTGTCCTCGTCTTATCTTTTTAGACTTCTAGCGAGGGGAGGAGAGCTTTTAGATACAATTTAGAGTTTGATTAGGAGTTAATTTCCTTTATTTCTGCTTTAGTTATTTTATAGGGAGAGGAAACTATTTATACTCTCCCTAGGTTTTTGAGAAGGGGGGGATCTATCTCTCTCGGTTGGAATCTAGTCCCTTCTCTGGTTTTTATTTTCGTTGCCATTTTACGTTGATTGAGCTTAATTGTAGTAGTTTTTACCGCTAGTTTTTCCGTCTATTTGAAAGGTATCCTACTATTTCTAGTAGGTATTCTCTTGATTATTGCAGGAAATACATTTGGGACCAATGGAGCAAAAAGGAGCAGAAGGAGAGTGAAAGTGGAGCATTTTGGACGATCTTGACCAAGGAGGCAACCATCAGCCAAGAACCCGAGATTACTTCTCTTGACCAAGACAAATCTGTCTTGATCAATCCCTCACTAGCGAAGAGATCTTTCGAAGCAAATTGTGGATTGAAGTTGCATATTCTGTTTCCTTTTATGAAGTTCTTCTAGGAGGAGGAGAGTAATTAAATACATTCACATACAATTAGAGTTTGATTGGGATTTTGTTTCCCGTTTTTATCTTTATCACTTCTGCTAATTTTTAGGAAGAGAGGGCTATTTATATTCTTCGTAGGGTTAGCATGAGGAAAACACCTTACCTTTGAGTTTTGAATCCGCCATTCTATTTTAGTTTTTCATAAATGTTACTCCTCCGACGACGGAGGATTTTTATCAATTTAATAAATAGTTTTGTTTTTACTTTTAATTATGAATATGCGTCGCTAAGTTTTTATTCTTAGTAGAGGCATTGAGGGATGAGTATGAGTGTGCTTGAGGCCTAATTGTTCTTATTAATCTGCATAATTGTATTTAATTGATCTCGAGCTTTATCTTATGTGTTGTCTGTCCGGTTTTAGAAGTAGCTAATCTATGACTTGACAGATCGCGCTACTCTCATTTCCTTTGGTTGTGGATTATCGGCCAAAGGGATCGAAGTAGATTCCTATGTAATTATAGGCGACTGTGAACGGTAGGGGGAGAGGTTAATCAGAACTAGACCCGACTGACGTCCATGGAAACTAGTCTGGAATTGTCTACCCCTATTCGACTATCTACCAGCCCCGTAAACCCTTTAACTAGCAAGGTGCTGGGCTGGTAAGGCATCACCATTCCTACACGCATATGGTCATGGGGTGATGTTGATAAATGAGGGAAGATAGGAGCCAAGAGGTCTCTTGACTCTATAGCAACTCTGTAATTTGCAGATGAATATTCTTGTGCCGATGATTGCAACTCATATCTCATGACCGTTTAGCCTATACTAGGAGTTTTCCCAAATCGTGTTCTCTTACTTCAATCAATCTACTGTCTTGATCAAGGAAACCTTCTTCCTTGACCAAGACCATTTTAATTGCTTTCCCGCATTTACTTTTAAAACAACCCCGTTTTCTAATAATTTTAAGTACTCACACAAATTAGTCCCTTTTTCCTTGTGGATCGAACCTTTTTCCACTATCTACATTTATTTATTTTTAGTAGTAAATTGATATAAATTTTATATTTGACAGCCGAGAAAATTAACAACGCTATGAGGTCGGGTTAAATTTTGGCGCCATTGCCGGGGGAACGGTTACTAATTTTGGGTTACTTATTTTTATATATTTTAGATATGGAGGATCAACCACAAGTAGCATTGACTGTCAGAGAACTAAATCAAGGGACAGAGCCCACTACTTACTCTTGCCTTGATCTACTACCATTAGAGCATGACTGGACTATCAAACCAAATATCATGCAGGCCATCAAGAAGTTCTGTGGTCATCTTGATGAAAATCCATTCGCTCATTTAAGGATCTTCCACTTGGAGAGTGAAGCTCACAAACCTCAAGAAGTCTCTCTAGAGAGAGCAAAGCTTAGAGCTTTCCAATGGTCCTTGGAAGAATCTGCGAAATATTGGTACAACGGTCTACCTCATAACTCCATCAACACTTAGACTCAGATGTCAAGTGTTTTCTTAAGAAAATATTAGAACTCAAATAAGACTAAAGCAGCCAGGAAGAATCTTATCAGGATACAACAAGGAGAAGCCGAGAATCTCAGAAAATACTACCAAAGATTCAGGGAATTACAGGACATCTGTCCATTTCATGGCGTGTCTGAAGAGAATCTTATCCAATACTTCTATGACGGGATGAGATGGAGCGATAAAGATAAAGTCGATGCAGCAGCAGGTGGATCTCTAGAAGATACCACTCTAGCCAGGGCCAAACAATTACTCCAAACCATGGCTGAAAACAGCACCAACAATGGCTCCCTAGAGCACTCTAAACCCTTCTGTTCCATTAATTCAATTGCCTTAGAACAACAGATTAATACTGATGCTAAATTTATTGAAAATGTTTCTACAGTTAAGCTTGATCAAGATGACCGGCGAAGACGGGAAGAACAATCAAGCCACAATTGGATGCAACATCAACCCCACCAGCAGGCTGACACATATTACCTTTCATCAGCACCTCAGCATTCACAATTGGCTGGACCTTCTATCGAGGACACACTGAACACCATTAAAGCCAATCAAGCTGCCCATACAAGTGTAGCAGCCACATTTGCAGCCGCCTTGGTGGAAATCCTGAAACAACTCAACCTATTAGTGGGAGATCGCCAAATTCAACAACAAAACCCACCTCCCAACGTTATGAGCAACCCGATATGCAGTGTAAATTTGATTAGTGTGAGAAGCAGTGTAGAGCTACCCACAAAGAATGACACTAGGACAGAAGAACAAAGACAACTCAAGAACTGGCAAGAGGCATTAGATGGGCTGTATAAATACAAATCCCCAAGGAGAGACGAGGAAGATGCCAAACCAGAAGAAGAAAATACACCACCACCTCCCCCTCCTACAGTTACAAAGATAGAAAAGAAGGAGGATGAGGAAGAAGTCTTGGGAAAATTGAAGAAAATGAAAATTAACACTCCTATGCTTGATTTCGTCGCTAAAATTCCTAGTTACACTAGATTTTTAAAGAATTTATGTACTGACAAAAAGAAACTTGCAGATGTTGAACAGACCATATTGATCCAGAATATTTCATCAGTATTCCAATCTGAGCCACCAGAGAAGTGTACAGACCTAGGAACCTTTGACATCCCATACAGGATGGGTGATAAGGATATCATGAAAGCCCTGTGTGATTTAGGATCTGGAATCAATGTCATATCTCTAGAGGAATACGAGAGACTGGGCATTGGAACAATGAAGGATACTGAAGTGGTCATCCAGTTTGCCGATGGTTCAACAATTTACCCCAAGGGAGTTGTCAAGGACGTTCTTGTCCAAGTCAAGGATTTTATTTATCCTATGGATTTCTATATTGTTGATATAAGCATAAATCCTTCTTCTAACACAACTGATGTTATCTTGGGTAGACCTTTTCTAAGGACTACCAGAGCTTTGATAGATGTTTATCATGGATCCCTTTTTCTTAAATACTGTGGTCAATTAATTGTGTTTGACATATATAATGCAGGAATACAGCCAAGTGAGTCACATAGCTTGAGTTGCATGAATATTTATGAGCCACCTGAAACCAGAGCTAATACAAGTGATTTTGTTTTCAATAGGGAAACTGAAGGAGACAAACTGGAGATGGCTATTGAGGATAGAAGGATATATTGCGAGTTGAAGCAAGAAGAGAGGAACAAACTGACTTCTACACTTTTTAGAATTTTTAAGAAGATACTACCCAAACGATGCCTGAGGACACTAAGGATACCTTCCTTGATCAAGGAAGAAGATCCTTCTCTATTAGACGCTCTAGACCTAGGAGAGCAGTTTTTGCCATATGTCAAGCAAGAAGTATATAAGGGAGGAGTACGGAAAGACAGACCCCCACTACTTCCTCAACTCTCAAACAACTGCACTTTTCCCTCAAGAGCAACCTCTCACCTCCCTCCGAAACCGAAACCGAAACCGCTAAAAGCAATGACACCACGCAAGATCATCACTTTCGCCGCCGCCACTAGCCTAGATGCTAAGGATCACCAACAAGCCAGCTTGAGACAGTCAATTGAAAACCCAACACCTAATCTGATAAGATTCAAGCTCTTTTTGGGAGCTAAAAATTGAGGGTTTCGGAGCACAAATCTAGCTCGAGTTGTATCACAAATATACAGAGAAAACACATGATAAATCGATGGAAGAGAATGGAGTTATGTAGCGGAAAAGAAGAAGACAATGAAAGATAATTAATTTAAAGAAAACAAACACAAGAATGGTGGAAAGATACTTGAAGATGCAATAGACTTGAACACATGAACAACTTGAATTAAACTTGATAGACAACTTACAGAAGATGGAGTCTTGAACCTTACAAACACACATAAGAAGTAGCAACAAAATACCGATTGAAAGTTTAGTGATTTTACTTGCAAGGATTAAGGAACTTTCCAACCCTAATTCATACAAGTTGATTCTATGGTGTTTAAAGGGAGGAGTACTCTCTAACTCAGCAATAAACACTCAACACAAACTAACTAAAATAAGAAAAGAAGTAGCTATTTTTGCTTGTTACACAATTGGGCTCAAAAGCCCTCAAAAGTGGAGTTTCAACATTTCTGTCCAGTAGCTAACGCTATGGCGTTAGCTCAAAAGTGGAGTTTCAACATTTCTATCCATAGCGTTAGCTCAAAAGTGGAGTTTAAGATGGGTAAGCTGGATTTTATTGGCGCGCCCATTGTGAATGACTTCCCTATCAAATTGCCATAGGCGACCTAGGAGGAGATGGCTAGCATCCATTGACACAACATCACACAAACGTTCGTCCTCATACCCACCCATTTTGAAGCTCACAAGCACTTGTTCCTTGACCTTAACTTCGCCGGCGTCATTGAACCAATGGAGAGAATATGGTTTTGGATGCGGTGTAGTTGGTAAGTCAAGCTTGCTCACCAATATTTGACTCGCGGCATCCACTACACTTCCATTATCAACAATCATGGAAATGACTTTGCCATTTACCTCACAACGGGAGTGGAAAAGATTCTCCCTTTGTTCATTACCTTTGACCCCCACTTTAGCTTGTGCATTCAAGCTCCTYCGCACAACTAAAGTCATAGAATGAGCCGGGTTAATTTCTTCCTCATCACTACTTCCCATTGTTGCCTCGTCGATATGGTTTCCATCATTTGGAGGCTCTTCCCCCTCACTTTCAGTCTCATAAGCACCCTCCCGAATGATAATCACACGGCGGTTCGGGCACTCGGAGGAAACATGCCCTCTTCCTCGACATTTGAAACACTCAATGTTGGATGAATGTCTCCGAGGTGGTGGGTTGCCGCTGGAATTGTGAGGCGTCTTTGGTGTTGGATTAGAGGAAGTGGACTTGGTGAACGGGACATATGGACTAGATGTAGGTGGGGCCATTTTGGGGTGGGTTGTGGCTTTTAGTGGGTCGTTTTAGGGTTGTTTCCATGGAGGTTTATTCCAAAAAGAGTGGGTGTGTGATGGGTTGGCATTTCGGCTAGGGTAGTGATATGATCCTAGTTCGTTAGGATGCTCTTTACTTGACGATCTAGTTCGAAGCTTGGATTTCAATGCGGAAA
>NBIL01061156.1:0-10922 GCA_002752925.1 Viola pubescens var. scabriuscula | reverse complement strand
AAGAGCTTTGGTCAGAAAGCTGTTCTGAAATTTCTGTTATGAGATGGTAAAATGGTGTAAGGAAGGGAGTGTTTATATAGAAGCAGGAGGTTGCTGTTCTATTTCTATATATGTCGGTTTCGAGCTGTGTTGCCCACGCAAATGACAATTTTGTTAACTATACACGTGTGAGGTGGAGATGGAAGAGAGTAGGATATTGGACGGTCAGGATTTGATTCATGAGGTTGAGATGGGGTCCACGCGTAGAATGAACGCAGAGGCAGATGAGGAGCAAAACGGGGTGGGTCCAATGACTTTAGTAAATGGGTGGGTGGTGGGTACCAGAAGCATCCAGAAAAGCTAAACTTAGTCCCCATCCATTCTAATTCTATTCATATCCATCCAATTGGCATATTTACATCACATTCACATCCAAACCGGATTGGATTTCTATCCAACTTTACTATGGATAGTCCATTAGAGTTGGTTTTAGCAATGAACCAGCTCAATCACAGGATCGAACCAGTTAAATAGTGTGAATCAATCAAAACAATCGGTTTCTTCTGAACTGCATTTTTGATCCAAATATAGTACATTAGTTTGGATCTGCTTGAAAATCAAGACATCAATTAATCGGTCGGACCAGTCAGATCCTGATTCTGAGTCAAGTGTAATATTTGGGATGTAATTGAAAACAAAAAATTGTTAAAGGACCAAATCATAAATACTCCCTGCTGCTTAAGTTTAATATGTTTCCCTGCACGTCTCTTCTTTCTTTTGAGCATAAATCCTATCCTAAATTCCTAATGCTATCAAGGATCATGTTTTCCTCCACAGGTCCCGTGGGAACTAATCCTCCCACATGGCCCAATCTGCAAGGAAATAAACTTCTGGGACGTAACTGAATCCAAAGTTCATACTTTCCAATCTCGATCTCCCAACTCCATTACATGAAGTGGTGTTCTGTTCTGTTCTGTAGATCAGCCAAAGTCTGGCTGATTCTTGTCCGAGAAACATTCCGTTAAGAGGACAGGATTTTCAACAACGCCGTATCCAGTTTGTCCGAAAACTCGACCACTCAACCATATATTATGTTGAAGGAAAAGAAACCAAGATGTTTTCATTACCGTTTGCTATACAAGATAGACAGAGAACTGAAAAAGAAGTAATAACAAAAGCACTGGGGATCTTCAAATCACTGATATTCGGACAAAGATGTAAGCAAAGGTACATAACCTTTGAGCAGCTAAACGGAAGATTATGTGCTTGAATGATCTGGTAACCGTTTAAGGTCCATTTCAACTTGATGGATTGTCCATTGCATGTTCTCCAATTTCTGCAAGATAATAATGAAGTCAGAGCTGTCAAAAGGAATCAAGATAGTAAAGAATGTACACCAGGTGGTATTTTACCTTTACAATGTCGTGGTATTGTCTAGCGATTGAGTCGAAGTGCGGATCAACACCTTGATATTCACGGAGGCGCGTAACCTGGCAAGAACACAGTATAACAGTGAGAAGGAAGTGGAAACATATTATGGTTTTTGACATCATTAGATCTCTATTTATAAAATCCCCCATCATGCTAAGAAACATTTTGTAATCCAACAATAAGTGACAATGCAGAATGCAGATAAATGATATAAGACAGCTCCTTGTATTCCTCAACATCAAAAGACCTAAAATGACAGTGCCAACACTCATGTTTTAAAGATAGTAACTAGAACGACAATTTCCATTGTGATTTTACAGAAACACTTAGAAGGGTAAGGAAACAAACCGCTTTGTTATACGCAATAGAAGCTTCTTCTGTGGCCTCCACAAGATACTTCCTGAAGCAAAAATAAGGTTAGTAAACTCAAAACCAGAAAACTAGCAAAAAAGTAAAGGCAGGTGTAAATGTCAGTACCTTATCTTATGAAGGGCTGGTATTGACTCCTGAGTATAAGTTTCAAGCAGGAGAACATGCTCTACAACCCTGAACAAAAGAATTGCACGCTTCGATAAGTTATTAAAAGAGAACAGCACAGCTTTCTGTCACAAAATATGAATTACAACATGGCTTCAACGTAATGTCCAATAACCCTTAATTTCTGCCATATATTGGGGTAGTGGGATAAGAAACACTAAACAGAAAATAGTGCACAAACCTTAATTTTGCGCTCATGGTCTCACACCTTTTACATAGCCAAGTCTTCTGTAATTCATCCTATAAAATGTTCATACAACAAGTTTAAGGTCCATATAAATAGGAAAGATAATCCAACTAGAAAAATGGTTCTATTTATAACTTAAACAAAAAGAAAAAACTTTTTTTAGCAGTCAAGCATCCATCCTTGATCATCATAGATGCTGCAAAGTAGAAGGCTTACATATTTATGTTGATGCTGCAACTTCAAATCTTTGACAAGCTTAATAAGCACCCCGAGAATCTGCTCCAAAACCTTATCAAGAAAAATATATAACATAATGTGAATATCTATTCTAAATTTTTTTAATTACTTGATACCACTATCTCAGCAGAAAAAAGTTCTTACACAAGATTTTTTATAGTTCAGACTTCAGACATGATAGGGTAAAATAATAATAGAAAGCAATCCAACTGTGAACCCACATACATTGTAATACTCAGCAAACTTTCTATCTGCAGAATAGATATCCTCCCCGAGAGCTGCTTCTTCCCGTTCTATTTCCTCAATTATCAACTTAACCCTGGTGAAGTGAGAAGTTGTGAGAAATTTTATTGGAGGTCACCATCAATTGAGAGCAGTAATTCCATGTATTAGATGGGATACAAGGCTCCATATCACTAAAGTCACATGACCAACAAACATCATGTTTTTGGGGAACATGTTGTTAAGGAAGAAGCACAAAGGAAAATTACAAGTACAAACCTCTCAGGTAGCCGAGCAGTTGAATTTTGATTAGCAGATAATGAGTCTGCAGTCCCAAAAGAGTGCTAAAATTAGTCACATGATAGACCATTGTATGCCATAAATTCACTAGTCATAATTAATCTGACTGTAGCAATGGTATACAGCATGCAGTCATCTTCCAGAGCAAATGTTGTCAACTATAATATAAGTAGTTAGGCTTAGATATAGGGATTCTCTGTTTGTTGAATCTGAAAAGTTAAAATTTGTCTCTTCATTTAAACATGATTTTACCCATTGGTAACAGATGCACCCCTATTTAAACCAAATAAAACACTGCAAAAGTGACTACTAGACAAGATCACATGCAAGTGGCCTCCAAAGGAAAGATATACCCTACACCTACCAGTGTCCTCAATAAAAGCACTGGCTAACTTGTCACATTTGGCCTCCAAATGAGCTTCAATCTCACTGGAAAGTGACATCTGGTAATCTGTCATGTCCTACAATTGAAAAGACAAATTCAAGAGGGCGTAATACATAAAGATAAATGGAAAAGACACTGCACATATATCACGGGGAAAGATACCATAATCAATGGCAGTTGTTGGAGCTGAGTTTGCCATAAGTACGCAGGCGTTATGCCAAGGAAGCGATTAGGAACACCCCCAACCCCAGGTTCAACTGAATCAGTTGCACTAAGGGAAAGAGCATTATTCGTTCCACCTACGACACTGTTTGCAGAACTATTTGTGTAATTCAATGAATTAGAGCTTGAGTTGATAGTGACACTGGTAGCATTGCTATCAAGGGAGCTTCGTGACATTATGCTCCACTTGTCAATTTCCTCCTCCTGTACTTCACCATCTTTAGTTATAAGAGGAAGCCTCAACTTCTGAGCTGCCTCTGCTACAATCAGTCGGTGCTCTAGAGTCTCATAAACCTAATATGCGAAGAAAAAACACAATGAGACTCTTCATTTATTCCTTATTCCCTAATGCAACCAATAATTACAAGAACATCTAACAACTAGAAGAAAAAAAGAATGAAATGCCCAATTAGCCATACGTCTAATTAAGACAAACAAAACACCAAGGATCTCTCACCAACAGGACAGAATCAAGAAAGTTTTGACATTCCAAACTTCAATCAATTGTTCTCCACATTTTGTCCAATTCTTGTCGAAAACAGACCACTCTATATCAATTCCATAAAATAAAAAATAAGTAGATACGAAAGGTAACCTGAGAAGAGCTCTTTAAGCTTTGCTGCGAATACAATCCTTGAATGTCACGAACACTTCCAAGACTACTCACTGAAACAGCCTGCTGATACTCCTCCACCATCGCAGTAGCCTCACAGTAAATTGCCTACATTCCGAAAAGAACAATTAAACCAAATTGGTGATAATAACAACTAAATTCTCCTAATAAACAATCATAATAACATAAAAACCCCTATTATTACCATTGCTTCTAAGTAGCGCAATCTCTCCCTGCACATTTCCTCCCTCGCCTGCAAAACTAACTAAATCAGAAACCGAATTTTCTACTGTGATCTTTCTCGGGAACGAAACAGGAAGAGTGAGAGAAGAAAAAGAAGAGGGTTTACGAGTTGGAGGTCGTAGTAGGCGGATTTGGTGACGAGAGATCCATCGGGAGCCAAACAATGGCGTTCCAGCTGATCTATCACCTGACTCACGTCCGGCGCCAAGTTCTGGCCTCCTCCTCCCTTCACCATCGCACCCAAAATGCTGTCGTTTGGTTGTTGATTAGGTGTTAGTGCCTCAACTGGTGAGAACGAAAGAGAGACTTTTGAAAAATGTTGAACTTCGATTTTTTGGATGCCGGCCAGCCTACTGGAGAAGAGTAAAGTGTAAAACAATGGTCATCTTTCGGGAATTACCGAAATTAACCTTTACTTTGTATTTACTCAACCATTATAGTAATAAATATGCTATTTTTTGGCGGTAACTTTTTTTTTATCTAATTTTCAATTTCTAGTGGGGGCATTATAGTAATACTACAAAGTATAACACCAAAAAAAAAATCCGACTTAAAAAATTGCATTTTTCCAATCTTAAAAACGAACGAGAATCGATTTCGAAAATTCATGTCGGCCTCCTCTCCTCTCGCTCCCTCGTCATCAATTAATTTCCCCTTGCAGCCGGGAAATTCGTAATCTTTCTCTCCGGCGAGTAAAATTAGGGATTTTTGATGGACCAAGGCAAAGCTGCGACGGACATAACAGCTTCCTTCAACAAGCTTGATTTGAATCGTCCCAATTCCTCTCCTTCCCCTGAATCTTCCATTTTTACCCCTCTCCTCTATTCCTCTGGTAGGTATCTCTAAAACTCGTGGTGGTTTGATGTATTAGCTGGTGGTGCACGGCGGTTGGCTTACTCGCTGAGTTCGTTGATGACAGGGTTAGCTCATCAGAAGGCGATCCCCCCTAGTTTAGTGAGCTTGTGCCTGGGAATTGTTGGGAGGCATCTAGAGGATATCATTGGGGAGTTGAGCGATATTGCGGTCGGCTTTCCTACGCCTATTAAGGTGTGGCTTTAGTAAATTCATTATGGGTTTTCTATGAATTTGACAAGAGTTTGAAAAAGGCTGAATCTTGTTTTGATGACTCCATTTAATGTTTACTTAGCTGCGAATGGAAAAGTTGATGTGAATGTGCGTATGTGAAGTGCTCTGACTTTTGTCTTGTTAAGAAGTGTAGGATTGTGTCGAATATGCCTTGCAGTTTTAACGTTTTCGTTCGAAAAAAATGCTTAGATAGTGCTACAAAATAGTCTCAGGAACATACTTGAGTCACCTTTACATTTGCGAGCGGTCACATTCATTGTTTTCGTGCATTGGCATGCATGTCAGTGGTCTCATTCAAGTTTTTTATTCTGATGTCTCACAGATGGCAATTGCAGCAATTGCTAGGAGAAGAAAACTACTCTGTGACGAGGTCATTGTTCCTTTAGTTGATAGTTCATGGGATGTTCTTGACATCTCTGGTTCAGATGTCAGTGATTCTGGTTTGGCAAAAGTGGCTGAAAGCTGCAAGGTCCTCCGAGCTGTGGACATAAGGTATGGGAATTTGAATTCAGTTGATCAAGTCAGCGTAGTGATAACTTATCCGTTACAACTTCAATCCTGGTTCCTTCTATCTGAGTGTCATTATACTTCCTGAACTGACTTCAGCTTTGCAATACAATGCAATCAAATTTAGATTTATGCTGACAATATTTCATGCAGCCAATGCAAGCAAGTTACTGCTGCTGGTGTTTATGAGCTTGTGCAGCGCTGCAAGTCATTGCAAACATTAAGATGCGGGTATGTGCATTTATTTCTGTTCTGTTGCTTTTCGGTATGAACTGTTTTTTCAGGGTAAGTGTTCTTTATGTTCACTATTTCACAATATATACTCTAAAAGTTTGTTATATAAAATAATTAACCAAAAGATCCTTCACATGTTATCACTCTGTTACTGCCAATCATGCAAGAATGAGAACCTTATAGTTCTTGGTCCGTGAAGCTTGTATTGAAACTTAGTCCTCATTGTGTTTTAGGAAAACTTAGTCTCCTGATTAGCCAAAAGATCATTCACATGTTATCACTCTGTTACTGCCAATCATGCAAGAAACAGAACCTTATGGTGCCAATTCAAATTTTGAGTGCTCCTTGCATGCTTAACAGGCATATTCCTGTGCGGCGATTCTTATACTGAGTTCTTGGTCCGTGAAGCTTTTGAAAATATTGAAACTTAGTCTTCAAGTTTTTCCTCATTTCGTTTCAGAATAGTTTAACCTCCTAATAAGAAGAGTTCCAATGTCATGCCTTCCTTTCTATTTTATCATCTGCATTAAATAGAACCGGGATTTCAGTTTTTTTACTAGAATATGAACCTTATAACAGGCTTGAACCAAAGTTAATATTGCAGAGGATGCCCAAGAAGTGACTTTACAGCACGCAGCTGCTTGGGTATATTGAAACCGAAGCTGAATGATGTGGAGGGAGATTCTTGGGAGGAGCTTGATACTGCTGAAATTGCTCAAGGTGCAGAATCCTTGCGTTGGTTTGTTTGGGTAATCTCTTGTGAAACCATTTCTCTTGTATGCCTGTCATGATTTTCGGGTAGTTGTTTATGTTGGCATTGGCAATAGTGAAGCAATAATCGAAGCACATTTTTAGGATGGGTGTGGTTGGGTGATCCTGAGAAGTACTCTGCCATCGCCTTGCCCCAGTGGGAGCATTATATATTCTGACCCTGATTTTTTTCTTCTATGCTCTCTTGGTATTTATCGCTCTCTAAATGACCTGACTCATTTTTTCTTTTTCCTTGAAGCCAAGAATTGACAAAGATTCATTGGAGACATTGGCGGCTGAATGTCCACGGATAATCGTAAACCCCAAGCCATCGCCCTTTGGTTTTAGAGGATTAGAACTCCCCAGAGAAGCGTTACCAGATGCGGTGTTAGATGACCCCACTGTCAAGGACATCAATCCAAAAACATGGGCACTTTACGGGCACTTCAAGGACATCAATCCAGATGCGGCGTTAGCTCCATCTCTCTTAAGCTCCCCAGAATTGTCTATCGCTGAAAAATTTAGACTTGCCTTTGTTGAGCGAGACACGCGCTTGGCACCAAAACGAGCTAAAAATGTGAGGCAACATCAGCGCCGTGCAGAGAGGGACTGGATGATGAGCACAGATGCCAAGGCAATAGTCTTAGCCTCCAAAGCAAATAAATCTTTACACAGCAGAAATTGAATCATAAGTGTAGCGTACCTGAACATCTCATCTATCGCTCTCAACTGGACAAGCTTCGAGCCTTGTGGTGGCCCTAGTTATTTTCGTGTTGTACCATGTACTTCTGTAAATATCTTTGTTGAGTCAGGGAAGTTTTGCCGCTTATGATCAAAACATGTTCTTATTAAGTTTGAGAGCACATGTTAGAATGTTAGATTACAATACCTCAAGTTTCACACAATATTACAATGTTACTTTGAATTTTAACATTCCAAAAGTTATATCCAAGCTGAAGTAGGAATGAAGTCTTTCAATGTTGGGATTTAGTTATACGAATTGAAGTGGGAAACATAGTCTTGCAACGAAGTTTTAGTTAGGGTTAGTGGTGAGGCTCAGGCACTTAGCCGGGTATTTTCTTAGATGTCCTCCCTGTTTCTTTCAAGCATAAGATCACCTTCTGTTCAGAAGTTTAATCACCAAGAACTGAACTGTAACAGACACAAACCAAACATACAGTAGTACGCGAATCAGGGCCCCTGATAGGGGATGGGGGGGGTAACTAGGGATGAAAATAAGACAAATTTTAAATAGGAGCATCACAGCAAACTTGACCTCCAGACTAAATATTGCAAAAACTAGCGGCCAGAAAAGTTGCTAAATCCACACTGGCATAATTATGCAAGTATGGGTGCATTGACCCAGTAGCAAAGCTACATCTCGAGAATCTACACAGGTTATTCATAGGGAAAAAAGTTCTCCACACTCTACCAGGATTCAATTGTGTAAACAGTGCTAACAAACTACGATATAGCAGAAAATCTCAGGCAGCTAATGGTCCACAAGCTATTGTGTAAGATGACACGAACGCAAATGTCTCCCCTATTGAACCTACAAAATGACGATTGATCAACGCTTGACCCATTGGAAGCTCTTTCTTGCCTTTGCTTTTCCTGGTTTTTTCCTTTCAACCACACGTGGGTCCCTGGTCAAGAAACCAGCTGATAACAAAAAAGAGAATATTAGATGGGGCAAATACACAGAACGTAAGTAAAGCACTGGCATAGTACATGGACAATTAATTTATGCTGACTAGTTCGAACATTGGAATAAAAAAAAGGAGAAATACTGAATCTGTCATCCAACAATCGTGCATTGTTTCCATCATATATAATTGGAAGTGAAATACAGCACTCGAGGAAAAGAAAAGAAGGGAATGTGTTTGGGAAAAAGATTAAGCTGTCATACCCTTTCTAAGTGGAGGACGCAAGTCTGGTTCCCAGTTTTGCAAGGCCCGACTGATCCCCAGCCTAATAGCTCCAACTTGTCCTGTCCACAACATAATAAAATAAATAAATCCTAATTTGTGATGTAGTTCTCGAATGCTGTAAGTAAAGTCAGCAAAGTTAAATCGAGATAAGAGGCTTTCATGCATTTGCACAATTTTCCCCATGTTATTCCCAGCACACATTAATGGACAGCTATAAAGAGAAACCACCATATATGGTTGCTTAAGCCTAAGAAAATAACTGCAATTATCAATTAGCAATAGCGTCAATTATATTAGTGGGTGCTTTATACAAGCCAGCAAATACACTATTTTATCCCCTTCAGTAAAAGATAGCCTTATCGCTCAAGATCTAATGAGAGGAAAATAAGTTAGAATGATATTTGATGATTAGAAAGAAGGGAGGAGAGTGGAAGCAGGCATGAGATTAATAACTCTAAAGAGCTGACATGACAATCATAGGAGTCAGTCAAAATGGAAGTAATAACTGCAAAAGTTACAAGGCCAGGAACACTTGGCTCACCTGAAACACCACCTCCTTTAACAGTGCAATTAATATCCCAAAGACCCAAGGTCTTTGTCTCAGAGAAAGGTCGTAAAAGGGTAGCACGGTGATCAAGCATTGGGAAATAGACATCAAATTGCTTATCATTAACTACGAATTGCCCATCACCAGGTTGAATCCAGACACGAGCTACACTGCATTTCCTTCTTCCTGTTGCATAAGCTCTTCCCTTCTCATCCACTTTTCTTACTCTACCCTTTGCAATTTCTTCCTGTTTCTGGCGCTCTATCTCACCTCGTGTTGATTTTTTTGTATTCTTTTCATACCGCATGTCCTCAATTTCACTTAGCGGTGGCAATCCTTCAATCCCCTCAAAATCCCTCAGAGCAATCAAGCTGTCAAGCATATCATCTGTTATCCCAGATGCTGCAATAAGGTCACCAAATGTACGATTTGGACCTGCAATAGGATGCATTCGATCAACACATAAGAACAAGAACTGACATCCCTAGAGATGATCAACAACCATTAGAGAACTACTACATGCATAAATCCTAATCACCTAGTTACCCATTAATAACACGTGGCTTAGCTATTGATAACTTCTAATCAATGATGATGGTAAAGCCGTCATATTTTCAATTCATTCCCTAATGAGCAAATGCATAGCATCCTGACCACTGGCCCGACCCTAGTAGCTTACTGATGATCATAGAAAAGCAAGGTTTTTTTGGAATGCCACAGAAAAAACAAGGAGATGGGTAATCTCGGCCTACCTTCGAGGACGGGCATGAGCTGTTTCTGCTCTTCCCGAAGCATCTTCTCCTCCTCTGGGGTGAGTTCTTCTCCTCGTTCTCCTTCTTCTCCTCCGTCTCCTTCTTTAAACTCTTCATCAACCTGCGAACTACTCGATCCGCTGCTACTCTCAGCAACAAAAAAGAACGGCGACGACTCCTTCCCCCGGAGCCGCTGCGAACTGAGCCAGTTACTATCACCGCCGCCGCTCTTCACTCCCTCTACCTGCTTATCCTCTCCACTGAACAAGCCTGCCGCCGAGTCCCGGCGGAGAAATGAATCGGATTTGCCATAGTTCTCTGATAAAGAATTCCAGATGCTATCGTTGTTGTTGTTGTTGTTGTTGTCGTCGTTTCCGGTAGAGAAAGGTCGGAGGAGAAGAGAGGAATAGATGGGGGAGTGAATGTGGTGTTTGGGTTTTGAATGGGGAAGAAGAGAGATGGGACGGAAATGGGAGGGTTTAGGTAGCAGACGGCACAGCATCCTTCGTCTTCGCTTCTCCTCTCTTCCCTCTTCGCTGTTTTTCTGATTCTAATGCTATACATTTCGTATCTGAAGATGGAAGGCCTGTTCGTGATCCGTGCCATTAGGGCCCATACAGGCCCATCTGTCTTTTTCTTTTTTCCACATATATATTTTTTTTTTGGGTAAACTACTCTCAATACAATTTTCTTTATTCGAACTCAAATGGACACTATATACTACTGCTGAATATTAGGCGGTCAAAATGCATAAATACC
>NBIL01061077.1:0-26639 GCA_002752925.1 Viola pubescens var. scabriuscula | reverse complement strand
TTTAAAATTTAAGGATAAATATTTTTCATAACAAATACAATATCTAATGCTCTTACCAATTATTAAACACCAAAAAAAGTGATTAGGGCATGTTTAGCCCCGATATGAGTATATGTTGTGATGAAAAATTAAACAAGTAGACGATTGGGTTATGGTTTAATTAAAAAACATAAATTTGTTAAAAAGAACAATATTTTTTAACTAGAAAAAATGAGCATAAATCACTTTAAACACTAATGAATAGTTTTTTAATAAATTAATTATTTATACAATACCTTATAAATATAGTTATATCATAACATATCAATCAAATGTCAAACTACATGACATATTATTAGAGTAAGAATAAAGTATATCAAAAAGTAATATTATTTTATTTAAATAAATTCATTAAAAGAAATAATCAATTTTTTTTGGTATATGAGGAGAAATATATACTTTTCTTTTTTTTAATACGAATAAACCATTTTCTGCCCCAAAGACCATATTTTTCTAGTCCAATTATAAATTTAAAACAAAAAAAAAAACAAATTATTTTTAATGCAAATGGATAAAATTAGAAGCATTTATTTTTAATGCAAACTTAATGCTAAGAAAACAACAAAAACAGTATTTTCTCAGAGAGAAGCAAGGAAAGTATGAGCAAGAGGAAGGAATGAAACGGAATTGTCTGTAGCATTTCCCTGTCACGAGAGCGACAGAATGAATTGGAGCACCAATAGAGAAGAAAACCAATCTCATCATTTCACATTACCAGACAAAGAGAAATGGGGTCCCCTCCTATCCTCTATCCCTTTCTCTCCAATAACAATTCCTTGTCTTTCAGTTTCAACAACGCCGTTACAATTTACCATCTTCTTCTTCACCTGCAAACAAACTTTAACCTAACAAGGAGAAAAAAGAAGCCCACTTTCACCATTTTCTTTTCACCTTTCCTTTCACATGCTCAGCAATCTTAGTCCCAACAAACAAACAACGAAAACCAATTTCAAAGCTCTCAAAATCTGGTCTAAAGCCATCTCCTTTTCTCAAATCCCACATAGCTCACTCACTTCACTTTGCGTCCAATATTATAACTTAGGTACATGGCTAATTTCTTGTTCACTGGCAGCAGCAGCAGCAACATTGGTTCATCATCCTCCCCACCAATAGTTAGGCTTGCTGAAGACCAAATCTTCACTATCTTGCTCCTACTCCCTACTGATTCTGTTCTGTCCTTTGCCATGACATGTAAGAAATTCAGGTATTTGGCAACATCTGATACACTTTGGGAGGCCATATGCAGGAGGGATTGGGGTTCCACATCACTAGATTCTCTCAAGTCTTCTGTTAGTACAAATAACCAGCAGCTGCCATGGATGAGGCTCTACAAGCATGTGACTAAGCTTGATTCAGTGTCTTGCCACAAATTGCCTGACCCAGATGCTCAAATGATAGTCCCTAGCTCCAGGGCCTCTCACTCGTTCAACTTTGTATCTGATTGCTTGGTCTTGTTTGGTGGTGGCTGTGAAGGAGGTCAGTCAATCTTTCGTTTAGCTTTCTAGCTTTTTAATGCGTTGGAACTTCATGTGTTTGTGTACATGATGTTTGAATGCTAATTGTGTTTCTCAAGGTTCTTCCAGTTCAAAGTTATTATAGCAATCCTGATAATAGTTGTGGCTATCTCATTAATTTAAAACTGATCAATGTTCTAGAAGAATTTAGACACCGATTACTGTTTCATTAGTGACGTGTTTTGGCTTCTTGATCATGGTTTCAGTTTAACTGGAGGGTCAAAATATTGACATATAAGTTACATATGTCCATGATCAGATGGAGTGGTTCATCAACCAAAAACTTAGTGATGCAACATGATGTAATTTTATAGTTTATGAATCCTATATTTGGTGCTTGCTATTTTCAGGGTTATCACTAGCTTTTGTTGACTTCACGTTTTGATTAACGTGAGTTTAGTGTATCCAAAAACGAACACTGGTGCAGTGTGATCACTCAGATTGGCAAGATTCAGAACTATACAAGTTAGGTTGGTCCATTGTAACAATTGCAAAATGCAGAGTGTCTTTCTTTCTTTAATTTAGATAGCAAAGTATAAGACCTTTCCTGGCATGACCTATACTTAGAACGTGTCCCTACTTTCCCCTTGATTATTTTCTGTTTCTTTCATAATATTTGAATGTTTTCTACTGTTTGGATTTTGATGCTTTATCTTTCTGCGAGGACAGTTCTGGTAGGTATTGAACCTGTAAGCTCTTATTAAAAGCTTCAAGCTATCTGTTTAGGAAGATTGAAAATATATGGTTTTAGTTTCTAGCTGTTGCAGGCTCAATCATGGTCCTAGGAAAATGGAGGAGAGCAAATGTTCTTAATATTCGAATTCACCAATTCCTATTATATAACTAGAGACAGTGATATCCTTTTTCACTCCTTTATTGACTAACATATGTATATGGTACCACTCACCTCATGCATGGGAACTAACAATTTTCTGTATCTACAAAGATTTTGTATTTCTCATAGTGATCATATAAACTGATTTTGCAAGTGATGGAGATGCATGATTTAAGTATGGAAGATAAAATCTCTAAACTGAGGAAGTAAATGGAACTGGCGAAGTGTTAGCCATAGCACTTGTATGGTTCAAACCTCTGTATATTTCTCTTTTTTAATCATTTGCTCTCATCTTTCTTTGTAATTTCACAATTTTCAACTGCTCAGCTCCTAGGAGGGATCTGCAAGTATATTTCACTTGTTGCGTACATTTTCTGTCGTGTTGAGAAGGGCAATAAAAATTAGAATAGCTAATCTCCATTATGTTCCATGAGCCTAGTTAATAGCATTGTCATAGCACTGTGTTTGGCGTCCATGGTCAACAGACCTAGAGTACTTGCTCTAAGAAATCTATTAAATCCATTTGATCTTTCTATTTGTGGACGTAGAAGAGACGTGCAAAAAATTTCTTTGTTTTCACTATTTGAAAGACATGGGTTGCCAATAAATTGAGTACCATGGCTCAGTCTGTTGCAGGAAAGTTTCTGTAAAAGGTTCAGACTACACGGGAAATCCACCTTCTTGCACCCTAGCAGCAACCTTTGCCTCCAAATAGTGATTGAATCAAATTTGCATTTCTTGTGAACTTTTTTAGCAAAATATTTGTCAATAATCTAAGAGTCGTCGTTGATAACATGGAGGTCTCTTCCTTTTTGCATCATGAGCTGTGTTTATCCATTTGATCTTTCTATTTGTGGACGATACAAGAGACATCCATAAGGTTTCTTTGTTTCCGTAATTAGAAAAGCATGGGTTGCCAATAAATCGAGTAGCATGGCTCAGTCAGTTGCGGGAAAGTTTCTGTAAATTGTTCTGACTACACGGGGAAATCCACCTTCTTGCACCCTTAGCAGCAACCTTTGCGTCCAAATAGTGATTGAATCAAATTGGTCATTTCTAGCGAAATATTTGTCAATAATTTAAGAGTATTCGGTGATAATATGGCATGGAGTTCTCTTCTTTACTTTATGGTGAATCTCTTCAATGTAATCATTTTCCTGGTTTCGGTGTTCTTATTCTTTGCAGGGCGACATCTTGATGACACCTGGGTGGCTTATATAGGTAACGGTTTTCAAAGGATGTTGAAGTGGCAAAAAGTCAGTTCAGGAATTCCAAGTGGCAGATTCGGGCATACATGTGTTGTCATTGGTGATTTTCTTGTTCTCTTTGGGGGAATCAATGACCGTGGAGATCGGCAAAACGATACATGGGTGGGGCAAGTAACATTCAATGAGAGCTTTGGAATAACATTGTCATGGAGGATGCTTGATGTGGGTTCCTCTTATCCACCACCACGCGGAGCTCATGCTACATGCTGCATTGAGAAAAGAAAGATGGTTATCCATGGAGGGATTGGTCTGTCTGGTCTTAGATTGGCTGATACATGGGTCTTCGAACTCTCAGAAGATCTATGTTTTGGATTATGGAGTGAGTTGGTGACTCATCCATCACCACCGGCTCGTTCAGGACACACGTTAACATGCATTCAAGGAACTGGAACTGTTCTCTTCGGAGGGAGAGGATTGGGGTATGAGGTGCAGCACGACGTATGGCTGTTGCATATGTCCGAGGGGAAACTAAAATGGATACAGCTGCTGTTTGAACTGCAAAAGATACCTCAGGGAATCTCCCTCCCCCGCGTTGGTCACTCTGCTACGCTAATTTTGGGAGGTCGAGTGCTAATCTATGGCGGTGAAGATTCATGCAGACACAGGAAGGATGATTTCTGGGTGTTAGATATTAGCACGACCACATCCAATACCATGCGCCCAACTTCATTGGCGTCGCAGAGTTTGGAAGTGACGTGGAAAAGGATAAAGGCGAAGAGTTATAAACCAAAATGCAGGTCTTTCCACCGAGCATGCTCAGATTATTCGGGTTGTTACTTATATGTCTTTGGTGGAATGGTGGATGGGCAACTTCGTCTGGGTGAAGGGGCTGGGCTTAGGTTTGATGGGGAGCTCTTTGTTGTGGAACTTGTGAATCAGCTCTAAAACGGAATGGATGGTATGCGATTCTGCCCTCTCATTTAGCTCACTAGTCAGCTGTGCATATATACTCCCAGTAATAAGTACTAGTAAGTAGCTCCTTATGTCCAAGCTATGTTTGAAACATTCTTTTAAAGACCAAGAAAGTGAAGCCAATAAAGTTTTTGCCTTTAGCTTCTTCAAATGAGTGAACATGAAAACTTAGTTCAACATCCCTAATAAAGATGAATCTGTCATGTACGCAAAAAAGCTGTTATGTAACCGCATCATATTCTTATATGCCAAACCTGACCTTATCATCAGCCGGCGCCAAATTGTTCCCGTCGATAACATTTTTGACGAGTATGCCCGTCTGAAAATGGACATGATACACGTCAATAACTACCTTTCTGATGATTCTTTTTATAGTTTGCAAAGGAATACCGGTAAAACCATATTTTAAATATCATTACTTTGTGTACAAATTTAATTAAATTCATTAAAATAAATAGTAATAATAATTACAATTATGATTATAATTATAATAATTCAATTCGAGTCCAAACTACGAGTGTTCCTTCCTTTCTTCTACTTATTTTCTGATAGGAATAACGAAAACCTGTTGCATTATTCTGACAAGTTCGTCAGCTTCACCAACGTATTGAGTATTGACAAGTACACTAGTTCGATCTCTTACAACAACAACCGATGATGATAAAGACTACTACACGAAGAGGGTTAGAGAGTTACTCGAAGGACACGACAATTTGATCCTTAGATTCGATCAGCACTTTCTGCCACCATCTTGCAGAACTAGCCATCGATATCTTCCAGAGATTGTAGGCTCTGACACGAAAAAACTCGTAGATGCGGAGATAAACAACTTTGGAGACTGTTTTTGATGTTCTTAAGGTTAAGAAGGGGAAGGATAAGATGGGATGTTGAGAGAATCCTAAAAGAAAGAGCTTTAAGACTGTTGTTGAGGTTATGAAGGGGAAGGAGATGATGGGTAGTGAAGAGAATCTTACAAAAAAGAATCAGAGAAAAGAGAATGATGATAAAGATGTGAAAGGTGATATCGAGAAGGGTTTGCAGGAACAAGTTCTCAGCTTTTTCGGAAAGGTTCAAGACAGGCTTTCTTGTTCTGAGAAATACATTTCATTCTTGAGGAACATCAACTATTACAGCAGTCAAAGGATCGATAAGGCTGAACAGGTTGATGCGATTTCTGCTCTGATTGGTCAGCATTCGGATCTCATGTCTGAGCTCAACAAATACCTGAAGAACCATGAAAACACTGATGAGCAGCCACGCAAGGTGCGAATTGTTGAGACGAGGAGGTGTGGGGAAAGAAGTAGAAGGCATGAGATGTATTTGAGTAAACCAATTCAGGAACTTGATCTTTCTAAATGGGAACGATGTACTCCTAGTTACAGGCTTCTGCCGGAGGACTATCCTATTCGTGTTGGAAGCGATAGAACAGAACTTTGTGTTCAGGTTCTGAACGATCATTGAGTTTTTGTGCCATCAGGAGAAGTCGTCTACACTTCTAAGGAGAGGCGTCGACACAGGCAAGAAAAGTTGTTTGGCGGGTTGGAAGATGAGATTCATGAACTGGACATGCTGGTAACTAGATTTACCTCGGCTAAAGGCCTCGTTATGATATCATAAAAAGAGTGGATCCTATTAATAAAATGATACTGTCCGCTTTAGAGCTAAAGTCGCACGGTTTTCACAAAATGCTTCATTCCATTAAAAAGATCCACTCTTTTTATATTTAGTTTTTATTTTTCTTTTCTTTTTGATGTGAGACTTTGGTTCGCACACCTCAACAAAAAGTTCGAAAGAAAGCACATTCCTGAAAAATCCATGCTTTATTTTTCTAATCTAAAATGAAAATAAATAACTTTGGGGCATATTTATTTTTCACTAATTAATAATTAATTGTACATTTAAATTTGAAACTGAAGAAAAATTGAAAACATTGTTGAGACATGTCAGGACTAATTTGCATTTTCGTTGATGTATAGGATTAGTTGGGCAATCGCCAATTTATACGAGGACCAAATTTCACCTTTAAAACTAAAAACAAGAAAGAAAAGCAGGAGTGACGGACTCATAGTCATAGCTCACCGTACTCCGCACTGGTTTTATGGGAAAACGATGGACTCTCCATCTTCGCAGCAAATCCGCATCCTCTGCCCCTCTTCGAAAACCGGCGCCGTCATTGGCAAAGGCGGCTCCACTGTCCGCCACATTCAATCTCTCACCGGCGCCAAAATCCGTCTCCTCGACGACCACCCCCACTTGCCTCCTACGGAAGAGCGCGTCATCCTCATCTCCCACCATAACCACCACCATCACCCCCATAATAAGAAGCAGGAAGATGCCCATGAGCAGGGAGATAGTAGCAACAACACTAGTAAAGGCGGCGGCAGCGGCGAAGATGAGGTGGAGGGAGGGTGGGGACCAGTGCAGAAGGCGGTGGCGAAGGTGTTTGAGAAGGTAGTGAAAGGGGACAGTGAGGAGGAGTTGGGCGAAGGAGTGATGGTGACGTGTAGGGTGTTGATTGGGTGTAATCAGGCGGAGAGTGTGCTAGGGAAAGGAGGGAAGGTTTTGGAGAAGATCAGTGGGGAGAGTGGGACCCAAATCAGGCTTCTGCCTAGAGAACAGATACCTCATTGTGCTTCTCACGGGGATGAATTGATCACGGTAAGTTTACTAAATGCTTTAATTTTCTGTTTTTTCAAACATGGAAAGGTAGCTAGATTGGTAAGTTGTGCAAATGAGTTGAAGCTATATTAGACAACCTGCATCTTGGCATATCCCATTTCCTGCTAGAATTGGTAAAAGTTTCCTTGGTATGTTTGTGAACAAAACAAAGTACTAAGTATTTGGTGTGTATGGCTTGGTTTATCTTGTTGTTGTTGCTGCTAGGAATTGGATACTGATAAGTGTGATTTGAATTTGTGGGAAATTTGTACATGATTAATAGCAGTGAGTTGGAGGAATGGTATGCTGCAATTAAATGTAATAAGCAGAACTGTTGAGCTTTGTTATTATTACAAGTCACTTATTGTCCTGCCAATTTTGGATGTTAACATTTCATTTACCAATACGAAGCTCCTTTCAGTATGGTAAGTGTGATCACATTTCAACTGATTATCATGCTATTTGATTAATCATGACTCTTGCAATAATTCAACTTGAATTCGCTTGTTATTTTATTACCTTCTCTCTGTGACGTGCCGTAGTGATGGTGTGCAGATCACAGGAAGCTTTTCAGCTGTGAGGAAAGCACTTGTCTCTCTTTCAAGTTGTCTTCAGGATGGCCCTAGAGCAGAGGGCACATATCATCAAAGGAATTATGCTCCTAATATGGGGCCTGAGAGTGTGGCACACCATAACAGGATGGTTGTTGAAGAGGAAGTTGTTTTTAAGTTGTTGTGCCACATTGACAAAGTTGGTAGCTTGATTGGAAAAGGGGGCAATGTGGTGCGAGCTATGCAAAATGAAACTGGTGCATATATCAAAATGGGTGATGTCATACCTGAAACAGATGAGCGGATTGTTGTCATATCTGCACGAGAGGCATGGGATCTTGACTTATACTCCTTTATTACTCTCTGGAGAGGTGCACTGTTCTTGCATATTGGTAATTAGGAAGCCTTTTGTGTTTCATTATTCATCCACAATGTTTGAACCTTTTGCACCAACCTAGGCCAATAAGTATTTTAACTAAATTTGGTGGTGCTGTCAATCTTGTAGTATTTTACTTCACTCCTGTAGGAATTTGGGGTCCATCTGCCCTCAGGATTAGTTTAAGAAGTGCTAGGATAGAGATGTTGAATTTTCTTATTTTGATGATAGGGGATTGTGTGAATTGGGCAGGAATGAGTTACTGCTCCCATTCAATGTAGCATAAATATTCTCTGTCCAGTATGCTTGGTAATGTCGCATTGATTCTTTTCCCTGGGCTGTGCTCCATTTGGGTTTATTAGGCTGCATGCAACAGAGTCCCAAATGCGAGGAGTTGAAGTAGTAACTATTTTCTGCGCTTGTAACCCAAAATGTATTATACAGAATCATGAGAAATATTTTGACACTCAGTTTGCTGAAGTCTTAAATTTTTTTGACCTCTTGCAGAGTTCAGAACAAAGACATTCTCCTGCTCAGGATGCGGTTATTCGTGTACATTCTAGAATTGTAGAAATTGGATTTGAACGTAGTTCTGCTGTTGTTGCTAGGCTACTTGTACACCCCCAGCAAATAGGATGTTTACTGGGTAAAGGAGGCCATATTATTAGTGAAATGAGACAATTGACTGGTGCTAGCATAAGGATATTCCCAAATGATCAAGCTCCAAAGTTCACGTCCCATAAAGATGAAGTCGTTCAGGTAATTATTAATGTTCGCACATAAAGATACTTGCATGATGTACTATGCTTCACGTGATCAGTGCAGTTTAGGCCGTGGTGAGCATTTGTAGCGTCTTCTTTTTTTGTAGCTGTTTCTTTTCAGTTGTACATTGTTTTCTGAACCCCTACATGAAATTTTCACCCATATTATTGGGAATGCATGTTGGTATTGTACTGGCTAGAGTGATCGCAGAATAGCTTTCAGTTGGCTGTGCATGAATAGACTTGGATTTGCAAATGTGATTGGTGAATGGATTTCTGATTTTGCTGTTTCTTTATTTTTTTATTCAATGTGGTTATGTTGTGAATAATTGAGCCGTGCATTCAGTCTTCTGTTTTCTGGGAGTAAGAGTCGCTTTTAAGAGATTGAAGAGATTCTGTTTTTTGGCAGGTTATTGGCAGTTTTCAGTCTGTACAGGATGCCTTATATCATATAACAGGCAGACTTCGTGAAATCATATTTCCAATAAAACCACCATTTGCTAGTCCTGCTGGCCCACCCTACCCACCCCCATTTCCTGAAATGCATCCCCCACATTTTAGGCCTAGACCTAATCCAGCATCTCCAGGCTATCCTTCTCCAGTTGGACCTTTTCACAGCGTCGATCACCCAGGTGCTCCCCCCCATCCCCCAGATCATCAGCCTGTGTATCCATATGGCATGGATCACGGCGGCCCACCTAACTTGGATCGAGGTCCTTTTCCTTATGGTGGAGAGAGACCGGGATATGGTCCACCATTTGAAATTTCTCCACGATCATGGACACCTCAGGTTGGTAGTGTTTGCTTGGACTTTTTTAATTGGTGTTAGGGAGTATTTACTGTATTTTACTATTGTTCTCTTGTTTTTTTTGCTACTTGTTCTATTACACTGGAATATTATAATGAAGAATAGTTACTATATTCCACTCTTTGGTTTCTCTCCAGCCATTTAGCAATAGCAATCCTAGGGGAGGTCCTGATGTTGGTTCAGCTCCGTCTGCAAGAAATGGTCCTCTGGGAAGGTAATGCTTTTTGCCATGTATTTTCATTCGAGCTAGGACACTGATCTTAACTTCTCAATGTGTGGCCACTGGCCTTTCTGTTTAGATGAGGTGAAGGTAGCATCACACTTGCAAAGCCATGCAAGTTTGAATAACTAAACACTTAACTGCTTTCATGATAGATTGCACGTGGTTCCTATTAAATTCATTCTCAGGCCAGAAGCATTTGTCTGTCGAAGTTGCCATTGTTTTCAATTGCTATACACTGACACCTCAAGTTAGAAGAAAAGAATATTCCAGTCAGTGTCATTCAAAAAAATTAAATTCCTTTCTGCTATTCAATCTTTGCAGTGGGAGTCAAGCACCCAATTTTACGAGCACATCTGTTGAGATTGTAATTCCACTGAAATTGGTAAACCATGTTCACGGTGAAAACGATGGTAATTTGAGTCAGATCAGACAGGTGGGTTCTGTGAGCTGGTGCAACTTATTCTAATTCCATTCGGTTATCCAGAAATCATTTATAATGTGTACTTTTTCCTCTGGAATTCTCTCAGATTTCAGGTGCAAATGTAATCATTCATGACATAAAGCCAGGAGCTACAGAAGGTGTGGTTGTTGTGTCCGGAACATCAGACCAAATGCGCGCTGCACAGAGTCTTATTCATGCGTTCATCCTTTCTGGCCAGGCAACACCCTGACAATAGGGGATGCCTATACAAAAAGGCTATAGAGATGCAGATTTGATCCTCCTTTTCAAGTAAGATGGATAAGGGAAAACGTTGCGGAATCGAGCATGTAAATACCGTGTAATTGCAACTTGTGTTTCACTCGAGTTTTGTACTATTGAAGGGTTTTGAACAAAGAGAATTTTTGTGTTGATAATGAACTAGGGATTGGATTGTGAAGTGGCCAAAGCAAAAACTTGTAAGCACTCATAAGCAGTGGTATCATGCTGGAAATAAGAGAAAAAGAGGAAATCTTTATTCATGTGTACTCTTGACGACAATCAGACTCTCGCCCAGAAATTTAGCTATGTAATTTCCAGGGGGGTAGGTGGTTTTCGTTTACCAGCGCGTAGGTCTAAATTGCTATGACCGAGGCCCGTGTATGGTTATCTAACCAATCCCAACAATAGCACTTACAGTGAGGGTATGTTTCATCATTTCACACTTCCCCTGCCGACTTAAGGCCAGCAACAGGTCAAATGGTTTACAGCAACTCATTTTTCTTTACAATTTTCCCAAGTATCCTCCATCTCCCTTTCTGGCATGAGAAAGATCTCACTCGAATATTGTAATGAAATACATGTTTTTTTAAACATTGAAAAAATGAAAACACCATAAAAATCATGCATTCAAGTTTCCCATGCATGAAGTTGGGGATCGGGATCACCATGAAAAATATAAAAGTTCAAGAAAGCGGGTAAAATTAAGACAATCTAGCTTTAACTCAAAGCATAAACAGTGTTAACCAGTACACAATTCGGAATTAATACCTCAAAATCTTAAACAGTAAAGAATTCATGCTGGCTTCTTCTGAGTTCTAACATTAACATACCAATCAAAAAACAACATAAGAAGACCAAGATGAGGCACTTAAAAGAGCGATGTTCCCTTGCCCTTCTTGTCTCCACCAATTTCAAAATGCTTGCACCTCTGCACAAACCGGAAGAATAATATATCATCAACCAAGCAAGGGCAATCGAAAACGAAACTGAAACCGAGTGTTATGATACGATACAAGGTTCAATTACCTTGATTGGGTGCTGGGAGACATGCTTACATCCCTGGCATTGCAACCTCAACACAATCTTCTTTGTAGTTTTTGCCTGTTAAAAGAAACCCATCATCAGAATTAGTAAACACGAATGAAATCCCCACAATTTAGAACTACAAAAGATGTAATGTAGATGCGCATCGACTTCGGGTTACAGACGGATGCAAAATCATCAAAGATACACGTGAAAATAACAATAGATTACCTTCTTGTGGAAAACTGGCTTTGTCTGACCACCATAACCAGACTGTTTGCGATCATAACGACGCTTCCCTTGAGCAGCCAAGCTGTCCTTGCCCTTCTTGTACTGGGTTACCTTGTGCAAGGTGTGCTTCTTGCACTCCTTGTTCTTGCAGTAAGTCTTCTTTGTCTTAGGAACGTTAACCTTATAACCAAAAACACACAAATCAATTCATCCATCCAAACACCAATCCATCGAAATTAAAAATTCTACACCAGGGGCCCTAATCAATGCGCCAGATACTTCATAATTCGGCATCATTTTTTAACTATCACACACAAATCATAGCTCCAACTATCTAATTACACAGCAACAACCAAACCCCAACTTATCTTCACACCACATATTAGGAATCTGGACAATTCTCAATTCAACATCCAAAAATCAACACTTCTAGCTCAAATAAAGAAATGGGTTTTTCTCATCTAATTTGATATTGCATATGTTAGCACTTGACAAGGTGTAGTAAACCAAAGATTCAACATATTTCAGGAACAATTTGTTCTGTTTAATCTCGTCTGGCCAACCAGAACTTAAAGGAAATACAGAGAGAAGACAGACAAAGAGGACAGCGAGAGAGGGCGTGAAGTTACATACCATGGTTGAAGGAGTAAGAAAGCTTCGTGCTTGCTCGGAGGAAAGCTTGTGAGAAGCGGCACGGCGGCAGATGTGTTGAGTTTTATAAAGAAGTTTTTTCGAGGGTTATTGTTTGTTGCGGGTGTGTTAGAGTTCGGGTCGGGGTCAACAGCGGCACCATGGGCTCTAAATCAAATAAGCATTTGGACTTGAGCAGCAGGCCGGGCCTGCAAATATTGGCCCGTCTAGTATTTTCTTTTTTAACATATAAAAATGAAAAACAAAAGCCGGCATAAAAATAGAAGAAACTAAAGAAAAACATATACCACCAAGTACCAACGTTACCAAGAAATTAGTAAAACCGAAGTCTTCTTCCTCTCTTCATTTTCTCCTCTCCTTCCTCCCCACCAAACGGGAGCTCGCCGTTCCCGATACTTTTCCGGGTCTCATTCCGATTTTTCCTTCTAGATCCGAGAAATGCCAAGGGTCAGATCCTCCACTTCATCCTCCAAATGGCGCTACTGCAATCCTTCCTACTACCTCAAGCGACCCAAACGTTTAGCGTTTCTCTTCATTGCTTTCGTTGTCGTCACCTTTTTCGTTTGGGATCGCCAAACCCTAGTCAAAGAACACCAAGAAGAGGTCTCGAAAATGAAGGACGAACTCAGCCAATTGAAATCAACGGTATCGCAGAAATGACACCCTGATTGCAAAACCCCTTCTTGTTCTTGTGCTTCTTTCATTTCTGTTTTCTAACCGTTTTCTCGTGTTTTTCAGTTGGAGGAGTTGAAGGGTGGTGGAAGTGGACATGGGGTCAAGTTAGGGAAGGTTGATGATCATGATGATCCGGTAACTGTTGATCGTAGACAGAAAGTTAAGGAAGCAATGATTCACGCGTGGAGCTCGTATGAGAAGTATGCGTGGGGACACGATGAGCTTCAGGTAATTCAATGATGGTGATGTTTGATTGAAATTTGATAATGACCTGTTGAGGGGGATATGTTGGCATTTATGATTTGCAATTTTGTTGATTTCTTTTCTTGGTGTGGCAGCCGCAATCAAAGAGAGGTGTAGATAGTTTCGGTGGGCTTGGAGCGACTTTAGTAGACTCTCTTGACACATTATACATTATGGGATTGGAAGAGCAGTTCCAAAGAGCTAGAGAGTGAGTTTATTTTTACTGGCAACTATATTGGTGTGCTCAACTATTTGAACATTTTTCCCTACCTTTTTATTAGTGTTTTATTAATATTTGTTTTTTCAGAATCTGTTACATGTTTGTGTGCAATGAGATCAAATCTAGGAGTTGCTTATTGTGTTAATGAGCTTCTACTTGATTAGCTGAATTTCATTTTAGATGCTCCTACATTCCTGTTTGGATGTTGTGTTTGGCAGAGCAGTTTACATGCAGATCAAAAAAAATGCTCTGTTTCCCTCAAAATCAGTGATCTTTTCTGGATTCCTTTAATAAGAAGTTGGGAAACTCAGGATAGCTCAACACCTAAACAAAGAATAAAGCTGTCAAGTTTTGATAGGTTATGTAAAAACTACCGCCAAAGTAGAGCCACTAGACTTATTCTATCCATGTGATGATGTTACCAAACTAAATAGCCAGACACCAGGCGAGCTGCATATGACCTCCACCCAACTGATGCATTTTCCTTTCTTTGTCTTGGCTTGTCTTCTGTTGTTTAATCTGCCATTCACTGAATTTTGTCCCTCTACTTATTATCTTCATTGTTTACGTCTTCTATATTATTGTAACCATAATATGTGCTTCTATTCCCTTTGTTTGGTTTATCTTTGCGATTGATATCACTTGTGTACTGTGCCATTTTTTGTAGGTGGGTTGCAACTTCATTGGATTTTAACAAGGATTATGATGCTAGTGTGTTCGAAACGACCATCAGGTTTCGTTATCAGGTTTAATGTGCAGTTAGTTTAATTTATGAAATTGTTATGGGATCTGATTTTTTTTTTTGTTTTTTAGATTTTCATAGAATGAGAAAATTAATTCTGTTGCTTATATGTCCTGTGTTTTGCTCTTTTGATTGATTCCAGAGTTGTTGGTGGGCTACTTAGCACATATGATCTTACAGGGGACAAACTTTTCCTTGAAAAGGCCAGAGATATTGCAGATAGATTGCTGCCTGCATGGGATACGCCTACTGGAATTCCATATAACATCATTAACTTATTACATGGGAATGCACATAACCCTGGATGGACTGGTGTAAGTTGTTCATTTGTTACTGCAGCTTTTACTGTTTGCCCCATGCTAGGTGGCAATTTGCAAACTCCCTGCCTGGCCATGTTTCTTAGTCTTTAATTAATTGTTTTTATTTTATTTGTACTTATCAACATTCTTGCTCCTCAGAATTTGTGTTTGGATGTCTGCTAGCTTGGGAAAATGTTATTTGGTTTATAAGTATCATTCAATTTTATCCATCCAAAATCAAGAAAATTATACTATTAATTATGTTGAGCTATAAGATGTTCTTAGTCCTAATTGTGAATTCAGGTCCTTTTATTTTAGCGATATATCCATTTTACCCCACAATTTAATTCACTCGGAAGTCAACTTACATTTTTATATGATTCAAAAAGAGCTTAACAAAGAAATAGTTCACTAAATTAGCACATTTCAGTTGTTTTTTTCACTGTAGCAACCTTCCCTGGTATAGATTTCCATGTGCTAGATGAATCCTAATCTATTTTGCCTGCTTGCTGCTTTTGAACTGTTGGCAAACATGCAGCCTCAGAGCATCAGGAGTGGTGAACCAATATCCAAAATTAAAGAAATCAGGACTTCTGTTTCTCTTATTTGTTGCATAGTGGATGTGGACTTGGGCCTTAGGGGTAGTCCAAACTTCTTGTTGTTTTCCTTCTAGGGATGGATATATATGTTAAGAATGCTGTCACATACTTTAGTGATTTATTTGACACATACACAGATTGCTGATTGGTTTATTCGAGACTTTTATGAACTGCTGATCGGTTATATATTGGAATTCTTTATTTATTTCTTGGTTTCAGGGTGACAGTGTTCTTGCAGATGCTGGTTCAGAGCAACTTGAATTCATTGCTCTTTCTCAAAGGACTGGGGATCCAAAGTACCAGCTGAAGGTATGTTCATCCCAGGGGTATTCTTGGATGTGTAACTGTGTATGTTTTTTGTTATTCTTCTGTCAGAGGTGTGTTGATGTAGTATGGGGTTTTTCAGAGTTAGAATCAGACATAGTGGTTCTTGTGAACTAGGCATGAATCACTGGTTTACTCAACTAGTGGTTAATATGTTGGCGATTGGTTTATGGGCCTTGCAATGATGTTTTCAGGCTGAGAAGGTGATAACAGAATTGAATAAAACTTTTCCTGATGATGGTTTGCTTCCAATCTATATTAGTCCTCATAGGGGGACTGGATCATACTCGACTGTGACTTTTGGTGCAATGGGTGACAGGTATTTGACTATTTTGAAGATATGGATAAATAAACACTAGATAATTTTCACTGGCTTCAGATTTGTGGAAATGAATCAAACAACTCTCCATTGCAGCTTTTATGAGTACTTGCTCAAAGTCTGGATACAAGGGAACAGAACTTCAGCAGTAAAACTATATCGGTGAGGAATTTTGCCATCATACACGTGTGCATTTTTCTCTTATCCATAGTCAGCACAACCATGCGCATCTTGCTATTTCTAGATGTACCCATAAATACTGCTTAAATAGAATAGCTATTTGTAAAGCTTAGTTAGTCATTTGTGAAGGAAGAAACAATCTTACTGAGTTTGGATTTCTGAGGGAGCTGAGACCATGAATAAGGCAGAAGCAAAAGTCTACTGACAGATCTCTTTAAACTAGAAAACTTCTACTTTCTGTCCCATGGAATTCAATTACAGTTGCTAACTAATATAACTTTATTGCTTGACTATCTCCTCCATTACATGCCACTGTGACATGGAGTTTCAAACCCCAACAAGGTCTCACTTCAGTTGTTTAAAAATGTAAATGAGAGAAGCCATGTCTGCATTATTCCTAGCAGTAATTGTCTTTTGAATTTCTTCCTGATGTCAACCTTCCATGTGGAATCTTGGAAGCAGAGAAATGTGGGAGAAGTCAATGAAAGGTCTATTAAGTTTGATTAGGAGAACAACACCATCATCATTTACATACATTTGCGAGAAGAACGGAGGTTCTCTGTCAGACAAGGTAATTATTGGTTTTAATGTTCTGTAGCTCTACTTCATACCTCCTTTGTACCATAAAAGAGTGTCTATTTTGTAAGCATACATCATTAGAAACTGCAATGCCACCTCATTCACTTTATATTCTTTGCCCAAAACTGCCTTAATTCATTTATGGTGTGTAGTCTTCATGCTCAAAGCTTAGTTTTTAATCAGGGGTGTAATTGAAAAACAAACTTCCAACACTTTGGTTGGTTTACTATTTTGTGACAACCCAAATTCAAAAGCGAAACAGTTTGGTGGAACAGGGGAATAATATAGTGTGTGGAATACGGCACCTTAGAGTTTTTTGTTTCTCATCTTCATTTCCTTGTTAAAAGGAAAACATATGGTTTGGTGTTTAATGTTAGTTTCTTTCCCTTTTTGATATGAAGATGGATGAGCTAGCATGCTTTGCTCCAGGAATGCTCGCTTTAGGATCATCTGGCTATGAGGCTGCTGATGCTCAGAAATTTCTTTCACTTGCTGAAGAGGTATTCATCATATCTGAAAAACTAAGTTGTGAGATGTGGTTTATGCCTCAAGTCATCATATCATCTCATCAACCAGAAAAAAAGTCTTCATATCTTCTTCTTGACCAAAAAATTGTGTTTGACTGTTATTATAGTGCTCATATGTTCTTTTACGCACTGCAATGGCCGGAAACATACTATTGCCTAGTCAATGGACGGTCGTGTGTACTCTGTTTGCAATTAATTTATCTTTTCACTTTGAACTTGTTTGTGCATTGCTTACCATCTTGGAGCCACTCCTGGTACTTGCTTTTTGTGACCTGTCTGTTTTCTGGTATATGGGGACTATATGTAAATTATGTTGGTTGATCCTGTATCCACTGATGAGGGTACAGTATCTGTAATAGGGACAGGTCTTGCACTTTTTGATGTCGTTCAATATTTATTTGGTATTGGTTCTTATGTGTTCCCTTTACATATTGCAGCTTGCTTGGACATGTTACAACTTCTACCAGTCGACACCAACAAAGTTAGCCGGGGAGAATTATTTTTTCCATGCTGGAGAGGTTAGCCACCACCTTACCTCTGCATGATACTGTCAAATATCTCCATGTAATGGTATTTCTGATGAATTTTCAGGACATGAATGTCGGAACATCATGGAATATTATGCGGCCCGAAACAATTGAATCGCTCTTTTACATTTGGCGCTTCACAGGCAACAATACGTATAGGGAGTGGGGTTGGAATATATTCCAAGCGTTTGAAAAGAACTCGCGTATTGAATCAGGTTATGTTGGACTGAAGGATGTAAGTGTTCCTCTGACCTTCAAAACTTCTTTTTTGTACCTGTAGATAATTGAATCATCTTAAACACGTGGCCTTGATCAACCATTACTTGTATTGTATTATGAGGTGGATGTTTTATGGTCTCTAATCACCCACTAATTTCCTGATTTTGCTGGGCGATCTCAGGTAAACACAGGTGTCAAAGATGATATGATGCAAAGCTTCTTCCTGGCCGAGACACTGAAGTACCTTTATCTTCTTTTCTCCCCATCTACAGTCATCCCATTAGATGAGTGGGTTTTCAACACCGAAGCCCATCCTCTTAAAATCGTGCCTCGCGGTGACGGTGGAAACTCCGAGCCATCAAAAATTCGAGAAATGGCGAGGAAACGCGGCAGGAAAGAAGGTCATCATTGAATTCTCATCATTGCTCTTTGCAGAACTCATACTACAATTTGAAACTTCAATCAATTGACAAGTCAGAGGCTTAAAAGTTTTTCGAGTTTATAGATTTAGGTCTTTTCTGAAGGGGGGTTGTTTCCATCATCGAATAACACGGTTCGACAAATCCCCTTTGTTGAAGGCCAGTAGACATTGTTGTACTTTAAGGTAAGGAATAATCAGTAATAGGGATGGATGTGTAACATAACATTTTTTTCTTCTTTTTTGGTCCTTGTTTGTAGCTATGATTATTATATTGTACCAATATAGGAAAAGGGTGTTTGGTACCCTAATTAGCTTAAGTCTTAACAAGCTCTTGCATGTAATGAGTATTTTCCTTGTTCAAACGACACAACAAATTTTGGTATTTTGTACGTAACACTCAAGACACCCTTGCTTGGTGTTTTTTATCTTATTTTACATTTTTGGCTTAATACTATTAGTATTACACTACTAGTCTCCTTTTTTTTTTAATTTTTAATTTTTTTATTTTTTTTTAGCTTTTAAAATTCAAAAGGAAAAGATTAAATATATTATTTGTATCACTTTAAAATAGTTATGTTATTGTAATGATAAGTATATAATAAAAAATATTATACATATGAAGTTACAAAATAAATACTTCCAAGAAATTTACCAAGCTGGAAGTCTAAGCCCATCATGGAGCCCATGGGCCCAGCGTCTTGGTCTCACTTTCTTCCTCCATCCAACATCTTCTTCGTCTGAACTCTGAGGTGAAGAGATTGTGTGTAGCTGCTCGAAAAGGAAAAGCTTTACACACTATTTAGTACTCTTTGCTAATGTCATTGCACTCTTCAAATTGCAGCTGATCTCTCCTCCTGCAGGGAATTAAAAGCCCATTTCCACCATTTAATCAGCAGTAACCTTTTCCATGAAAATAGATTGGAAGAACTTTCTCCACAAAAAGGAAAGAACTCATCTTTCAAGCTTGTTTTAATGCAAACATCATATCGTTTCCTGTCCCGCCTCCATCTCCAATCCCGCACCCACAACCCTTCTCTCATTTTATGCAACAGAGACTTACTGTTTCTGATAACCCTAAACACTAACACTAATGACACTGCATTAGAGCCTAACTTTACTCCAAAATGTGGAAGATTTAGCTTTGGTAGCTTTAATCAGTCTCGTGGGTTTGTCAGCTGTAATAGGAAATCTGGTTTGTTGGGTTTGGACTCATTAGACAGGGAAAAGAGTCGTCCAGCTCATCCTCCTCTCCGTTACTTGTCTCAACGAGGTGGGTTTCTGCAGCGTTTGCTTTCGCTGTCGACCTCCAATTTATTGTTTTGTGTTTTGGAATTGGGTGTGAGTGTGACAGCCTGTCGTTTATTGTTTTTCAGGTTTCCTCACTAGGCCGAAACAAGTGAAGATTGAAATCAGTGATCATCACAGGTTATTCTTTTGTCGCTTTTGATTTCCTCAGCTTTCTTGATTATTAAAGCATGTTTTATGAGTTCATGAATGAAGTGGCAAACGATATTAGATGGTGGTTTAGGAAGAGGACTGTAATGACCATTGCTAACTTGTAGGATCCTTAATTGTGTTGAAATTGTGATGCTGACTATGATTGAGTGTTTAGTGTTCCATGCTATCTGTTGCAACTTTGTAGCTTTGACGCTCACTTGAAGTAATTTTTTTGGCAGTCAGAGAGCAGTAACGACGGCATTATGGTGCAACTTCCTTGTTTTCTCACTTAAGCTTGGGGTCTGGTTTGTGACCTCTAGTCATGTTTTGATGGCTGAAGTTGTGCACTCGGTTGCTGATTTTGCAAACCAGGTACTTTTGGTTGTATTATTTGTTCTGACCTGGAACCTCTCTTGCTTTAGCTCAAGTTGCTCACTACTGAATCTAGAGAAACTAATTCACGTTTATGTTGTAGGCGCTTCTTGCTTATGGCTTGAGCAGCTCAAGGCGTGCACCAGACGCTCTTCATCCGTGAGTCTTTTGTGTCAACTTCCCCTATTCATTACTCTTTACATCTTTCTTTCTTTACTATGTATGCATGTATGTAGTTTAATTTGTTACTATTCACCCAGTTTTTCCTTTCCATTTATCATAAAAATTGACACTTGCGTTCATATACGCACATCTACTCTCCTTTTTGGTTCATTGGCTTACTGATATTTCCTCTATTTCAGTTATGGCTATTCCAAAGAAAGATTTGTTTGGTCCTTGATATCTGCTGTTGGAATCTTTTGTCTTGGTTCTGGTGCCACGATTGTTAGTGGAATTCAGAACTTAGGGACGGCACATGTAAGTAACCATTTGTTATTGAACTCTGAATTATATCTTGTCTTTTTTCTTTCTTTTGCTGATTCCTGCCCACTGTTTTCGCAAATGCATTTGAGGTTTAATGACTTGGATTTTTCCTTCAGCCCCCTGAAAACATTCAATATGCAGCTTTGGTAATTGGTGGTTCGTTTATTATTGAAGGTAAACTTGTATATCATTTTCTATTACAAATTATCCTTCTGTCTTTTGCTTATCAGATTGTCTTAGTTGTGATTTGATTTTACCTTCCCTTCATATTTCAATTTAAATAACTGTCCATCTGCCTTTAGGTGCTTCTCTTCTTGTCGCCATACAAGCTGTGAAGAAAGGTGCAGCTGCAGAAGGTATGACAGTGAGGGACTATGTTTGGCGTGGTCATGATCCTACATCTGTTGCTGTCATGACGGAGGTACCTCTTCACTCAGCCCTTGTTGAAATTTGTGGGCCATGAACCTTAGAAGATCATCTAACAAAACTTACATTAAGCAACCTGTGTCATTAAGTGTATATGTTCCTGGAATTGGTGCAATTTATTAAGTAGATTTGAGCAATGAAATGTATTCTCAAAATCCCTTTTTCCTTAGACTGTCCATAGCTTGGTGTAGCTTTTTTTCGTCCATTTACGCTTACCAGCAACACCCCTTCAGCTAATAGGAGTTGAAATTAGGAACAAAACAGAAGAAAAAAAAAGAGAGGAGAGAAGATGAAGTGTTGATGTTGGTTTTGAGTCATTGTGTTGGATTGGTTCTCTTTTGCTGTGTTACACCATGTCATAGTTTGAAGTGGCTAATAATCACAATGTTTTATCAACTTGCACAGATTTCTATTTACCTTTAAATATTGTAACTCTCTAAACCATTTGTGAGGAGCAATTCAGGTTTAGATGAGGTTCTTGAATATGACTCATCGGAATTCATGAGTGAGATATCTCAACTCTCAAAGGGTGCTTTCAGCAGTCTTCTATATCCCTTGTTTGAGGCATAATAGTTGAATAGACTTTTCCACCCAGTCAAATCCCCCATCACATGCATCTACAGTTGTTTTCTTAATGTTATGTGTGAATTTATGTTATAGTTGCCTATCTCCTTTAACAGTGATCTGAATAACGCAGGATGGTGCAGCTGTAACTGGACTTGCTATTGCGGGAGCATCATTGGTTGCAGTGAATGCCACAGGGAATGCAATTTATGATCCTATAGGATCAATCATGGTTGGAAGCCTTCTTGGAATGGTATATTACATATCCCTCCTGTGATTTTTGACAGAGCTTAAAGTTATAGGTGTGAAAAATATGTCGCCTCTCTCTTGAAATATTGTGCACAACTGCATTGGCATCTTAATAATAATAATAATAAATAGATAACATAGATGTTCAACTATGGCAATCACTTATTGACTTCCTTTTGAAAATGGAGCTTCTCTTTTTCATCTATTCATGATTTCAGTATGCATTTTTAGTTTATGTTATCAAGGTGTGTCGTTTGGGTTTTTTCTGCATTCAGTGGAGTTGCTGCAGCATGTTCAATTTCCAGTCATGAAGTGGAGAAAGTAGGATAGGACTAGCCTAGTGTGAATAGATTTATCAAAATGAAAAGGAAAATAAATTTTAAAAGTAGGAAAAACCAACAAACATTGTGATATGCATTATTGAACATTATCCCAATGAGGGATGATTGGGAGCCGCAAAGTTGTTGTGAGTTTATTTAAATGTTAGCATAATATATTGATTGATGGTGCTGGTGGAGCATATGGAGCCTGAAACAACATTGATGTGGTCAGGCAGAATGTTATTAATTCCTTTTCCTATATATTATCAGATTTATCACATAAGGCTTCTTCTTTTTATTTTACCATACAACACCCGATTGGTCACTTGTTTGTTTTTTTATTATTATTTAATGTTCTTTCACTGTTTGAAGGAACCATTTTCAGTTCACGTTAAACCTCCTTGACTTAGTAATGAATGTATACCTCCAGAATCTGTTGGTGTGGATACTGAGTGCAGTTATTTCACGTAGCTGCTTTTCCTTGCCGCTCTTTGTTTCTACTGAGCATATGCAGTGATGGGGTGGTTTAAAATATGCTTCTTCAACAGTATTCCTTTGCCTTTGAAATCAAATTTCATTATGTGGCTTCAATATATGAAGGGGGGATGAGCATGGTCATGAGTATTGATATTGTTAACTCTCAATAACATAATGCCTCTATTCTATTTAAAACATTTTCTTTTTCTCATTGAAAATTCAGCCTTAATTTCTTCTGCAGTAGTGGATAATCGCTCCCTTTTATGTGTTTCTTTTGACTGATTCAGTTGACTTGTTTTGCATGCATTGAGAAGCACTGATAGAGTTGAGTGCTCTGTTACTATGATGAACATTTGCATTGCATTCTGGTTTCAGTTTGACTTAGCTATGTTAAGGTCAAGTGTCTATGCAGGTAGCTGTATTTCTTATCCAAAGGAATCGACATGCTTTGATTGGCAGAGCAATTGACGATCAGGATATGGAGAAGGTTCTTCATTTCTTAAAAAACGACCCGGTATAGCTATATCACTCAATTTTGCTTCCATTGTTTGTTTTCTTAAGCAAAGAAATTTGATAAGTATCTCATCCTTTTGTAGGTTGTAGAGTCTCTATATGATTGCAAAAGTGAGGTGATTGGACCAGGATTCTTTAGATTTAAGGCTGAAATAGGTATTTTTATTTTAGTTTAGTTTGTATTGCAGTCTAATGTTCTCTGTGTCTCGTTATTCTGAGGTTTTCAACTTTGATCCTATTCCACTACTTCGAGGAACATCTCCAAACAACAAGAGTGTTGATTGGTTTAACTTTTTATTTTTTCCCTTTGATGCATGGCTCTGAATATTCTTGACTTCGCTTTATAAACAAACCACCATTTTCTAACACCCAAGAGTGTTTGATGGGGTTTCAGCTGAAGTATAAGGTGTGTGATATAATTAGTTTGGCTGATGAATCTATTAATAACTTGTGAAACATGTTGACTGCATGTCCTTTTCTAACATATCACCCAGTTGTCTGGAAATGAAGATTCTCTCAGTTATCATTTAAGTACCGAATTTAGATGGATATTGGTCATTGGTTTACTCAGACAGGAATCTTGGCCCAATCTAATGTAAGGGTGGCTGTTTATATGCAACAGATTTTGATGGAGTGGTGTTGGTGCAGAATTATCTGAAGAGAACTGGTCGTGAAGAATGGGCTAGACAGGTTAATCATCTTTATTTGCAATGTTGTATCTTCTTTTAGAAACTACCTTAAATCCATCCTTCCCTAGCATCTTGAATTGAGCTAAATTTTCCCCTAATGTCTGCCTTAGAATTAGGAATAAGACACTTTTCTTAGGTTACTTTTGTCATTTTGTGAAGTCCAGTCAACATCTTAGAAGCTTTAGTTTAATCACAAGTCTAGGTTTCTCTATGCTGAATTTGCAAAGATATGATTGTTATTTAACCATGTTTGAAGTCAATTTTTGTTAATACGACACCTTAAGGATCTCAAACTTTATACTTCATTTGTTCTGGTAATGTTAGCTTTGCCTCTAGTAGGTGGCCTTGGGGATTGGTTCTTGCGGTCTTTTAATCACCATGGTGGCTTTGGATCTATGTGCACATATTAACCTGTTTCCTAACTAAAATCAATGATCCACAGTTTCGTGAAGCTGCAAAGCAGAATGATGATGCTGCAATGCTCAAGGTTATGTCAAGCTATGGTAGGGATTCTTACTTGAACTAGGTCATCTGGATAGAGTTGTATAGTACTTGCATCTTTTTTGACACAGGTGTTTGACGCTGCAGGTGAGGAAGTGGTTACTGCTTTAGGAAGTGAGGTTGATAGGCTCGAAAAGGAGATACAAGAGCTTGTTCCTGGTATTCGGCATGTGGACATTGAGGCTCATAATCCGATAGTCCCAACCCTGTGATTACATTTTTCCTAGGTGAATATTTTACACCATTTTTCTATATGCCTAATGCGTAGAAGTTGTGAAACATGCATCTGGAAATGTCAGATGGTTGGCTTGTGTTGTATCACACACCAAGCGAAGCCAGCCACTCCTGAAACATTTACATTTGTAATGAAATTCCAAACCTGGTGAGATATGAAGAGCTTTCCCTAGATTGGAATAATGTAAGTATGTCTTCACCGAAACTCAAAGGTATTGTTAGCATTCCAAAAGGGAAGCGTTGTGCATCTCATCGAGTTGGAACTGGCTCGCCTAATGGGCAGCCTCTAGACTGACTGGCCTGTAAGAAGTCACATGCTTTTTATGACTGGAAATTGTGTTGCGTCGGTCCTTGAAAAGCTGGAAGGTTGGTTTCAATCGAAAAGGGAGAACCTTAGCAGTTGAAGCCAAGGAATGGAAAGGGAAATTTTGAGGACTCTGCTGTAGTTGATTTTAGTCACCAGGATGTAAAATGGTACGATGTTTCTTAGGCGCGTTATGTTTTTGTCATTTCTGGTACAGAATGATTGTGGTGACTCGTCAAGATAAATGCAAACAAAATCATCTAAAATTGAACAGGGTAATTACTATACAGGGATGCGTATGTTCCTAGAAAACAAACAGACATGGGTTCGATCCTTCTATACGAGATTGCTGGTTGGATCCTAGTGGGCATGAAAGTCAAGAAAGTCCTCTCTCTCTCTCTCCATGAATGTTCTTGACATTGCTGTCGTGTTTCCAATGAATTTTCCTAACACGCTTTTAACTTGTCAAATTTCATTTTGTTCCTTCACGCAAAGTATCTTACAAGCAAATGCAACCCTATCTCGCACATTGCATGCGAACATCTATAAATACACCCCAAGTGGAGAATAGGATATAGAAAATAGAGAATTAATTAATGGGTGTATTTTCAGTGATTGATGTTAAAGAAAAGGTGGTGAAAAGACAAAGGGCAAGAGTAGGGTGCCCTTATTGTGGAGGGACAGTGGCAGCCATTGATTTTGAAGCCCATTTCTTCTTTTGCTTCATCCCAATCTTCCACAAGAACAAGAAAAAGTTCTATTGCACATTTTGCTCCACCCCATTGCGTCCAAGTTAACAATTTCTTCTTCTTTTTTCTTTCTTTTTTCTATTTTGTTTTCGGCCATGAACATGGGATGGGAGTTGATGTATATGTACAATTGTTATCTATATACACTCTAAATTGTAATTAATATAGAAATAAAACATATATACTAAAATTACAACCTAATTAATAATTGGTTGTGTATTTTACAAGTTGCAATCATTAAGTTGGCAATTTTCTCTTTTTCTTTTTAAGAAAATGAAATAAAATACTATTACAACTCAATAAATAGAAATTAAATTGAATCAACTCAATGATTGTAAAAACATTGAACCGGGGACAAACCGGTTATATATATTAAACTAGATAATTGCTCATGGGTGCAACCAGATAAATCAAGAGTCTATATATGACGAATAAATTTTATTCATCTTTAGGTTGTAGACCATTAGTAAGAGACTAATTCCTTTCGATTTATGTCGCAAATTCGAACAATGACGGAGCTAGACCAACATATTTAGGGATGTTAAATTGAACAAGGAACAAAAACAAAATGAAGGATATAAAACTAAGTTGTAATTTTTTACGGGGCACCTATGTCGAATTTTCCATAAGAATATTTTTTTTAAATAAGCTGATGATTATAAAAGAAAGTCATGGGGCACATGACAGAAAAGTACATGCTGCACCAGCAGCTACAACAACCACGCAGGAGCCAATCAAGGCAAAAAGCAAAGCAGCCCAGAAACAACACCAGTTAAAAGCTACATCCTAAACAGCCACCCCAACCCAATTCCATGTCTACAGCAATTCAAAGCAATAAACAAAGCAGCCCAGAAACTCCACAGTTAAAAGCTACATCCTAAACAGCCACCCCAACCC
>NBIL01060964.1:0-11516 GCA_002752925.1 Viola pubescens var. scabriuscula | reverse complement strand
TGCTAGCTAATCCTAAATATGTCCTCTATATTTATGCTTTCAGGAAGTAGCCGTCAGTTTGGTGGGTTTAGCACTGAAGTGGATGAGTCCATCATTAAGCACATATGGATGAGAGCTGGAGAATTCTTTCCCAAACTACAAGCGCTGTCCCTTCAAGAGTTCATTACCAGCAGGAAAGTGAGAGTAGGTCTACGCCCATATAGTAAGTTCATTTCTCTCTGACTTGTAAAAAGGAAGAGATTCTTGTTAAGCACTGAATAGGGTTATTGATATTCATAATTTAACAAAGATATTTTACTGTTTCAGTGCCTGATGCAAAACCCATGATTGGGCCGGTGCCTTCTTTAATGAATGTGTTCATTGCAACTGGGCATGAAGGTGGAGGATTGTCTATGGTAATATATGTGACTGGTGGAATATTGGTCTATAAATTCTCTCCTCTAAATCTCAGAATGCACTCCAGTAGTTTATCTGGTCAAATTACTTCGAACTAAAGTGAAAAGTGTTTTTTTGTATAGCCTTATTGACTGCCGTGGTGGATTTTTCAGTATTTCAAGTGATAAATTCTCAGCTGACTTTTATTATCTTTGTCCCATCAGGCTTTGGGTACTGCAGAAATGGTTGCTGATATGGTATTGGGCAACCATGGAGTTGTTGATTCTGCTGCATTTTCAGTTCAGGGTCGATCCTGTTGATGTAATGTATGGAAATCAAGGAAATACTGGAAGATTCAAATGTTTGAAAATCAATTAGCATTTAAAGAACTGTGTTTCTCTGGGAAAACTTAATATCTCAGGGAATTATGGCAGCTGGTATACAGGTATATCCTTTCCATGCACACATTCATCCCTTCTACTCGCAGTTTTCATGCTACTTTTACTGGCATCCAGTTTTCTTTATGTTCTCTGTTAGAATATGTAAACTATATATTTCCATCATATCCTGCCCATTAATTCTCCTTAATCATAATATATTCTATTTCTCTCTCATTGTACCCCTATATAGCCTTAGATTGTAATGTTCTTGGACTACCAATAATAAAGATGTATTCATTTAGTTGCTCTCCTTTGTTCTCACCCTCTGTTACTCTTTTCTCTTCTTTCATATAATTTAACATTCTCAATTATTCCTTTGTAATATTTTCTTCAATAATCATAACCTTGCATGCACACTTATTTTTTTTGAAAAACATGTCGGAAATTTCAGAATTCCTAACCTATCCTCATCCGAGACACCTCTTCTACCTCTAGGAACTAGCATGAATATAATGACAGTCAAGTTAGACTGCAAAAGAAGCATGGTGCTTGCATAATGCCTTGGGAATTTATTAAAATGCTCATGAATTACCTACATAGTGAGTCTCTACCTATAGTAGCCACTGACTGTACATTTTCCTATGTGGTGGAAAGGATTAAATTGATATACTGCTTGGGATCCCTTTTCCTGTGATGCCGTCTTTTGAACCAACATTGGATGTGTCTGGGTAGAGAAGATTGTATGGGATCTGAGCAGGGCCATGTCTATTCTTAAACTTTGGGTTTTTGTTCCTCCCATTAATTTTCTTCTCTATATTTCTAAGATCTTCCTGAAATTCCTCGAATTTTTGACGAATTTCTTCATTGTCAGTCCACTCTGTCAGTCTCTCACCCAGGTAGACTTCCTCTGAAGTGTGCCTTGAGAGGACTTCCATTAATGCTATGCCAAGGGTCATCTCAAATCTTTCAGGTAACATACGCAGATAGTATTTGTCTGGATCTCTTAGGAACATTGCAAATTCTTTTGTCCCCTCTTTTGGAATGAATTTTCGGCATAGCATGGGACGATTAGGAGGGTAGCCAGCATATGCATACTGCCCAAAGTTCACAGAAGCATGGAGGGCAGATGCTATCCATATTAGAGTTGTTAGAGTTTCTATTAGGTCAGAAAGAGTTGTCATAGTGTACCACCATGTTTCATAGCACTTGTCGCCGTGGCCTATGTCCCGAATTTCTGTCCACCATGCTTGGAGTTCTATATCCAACTTTACAGAATCATCATTTTCGTAGACAATTGAGCAAAAGTCTGTGACCCATCTCTTGATGGCACACCATATGTCAAGTCCATCTATAGCATAGGGATAATCCTCGAAGAGGAGCTGAATGCTAGTGTGGTGGTTCGGGTCTTGCAGGGCCATACCTCTGAAAAACATTTTTCATTAGGGAACTAGAAAAGTGCATGTGGTGGAAGGCACTGTGTATTCATTGATTTTGCTACGTTTGCTTTCTCGAGTCAGAATTTTACTGCATGGTTCAGCTCAATGCATGGATGATTCATGTGTCAGTGCGAAGAATGATATTCTACAACTGGTGCATTTGTGGAATATACTTGTGTTCTTGCCAAAGAATGTTATTCTTCAACTTACATTAGAAAACTAAAACATAAAACTTGATGTCACAGAATGACAAGACGCATCAAAATAGTTGGTTGGCTCTCCCTGTAGTATATTGAACTATGGTTCTTTTTTCTTATATGGGGATAATTCTCTTGTTAGGATAATGTCAATCTGGTCCCTTTTGTGTTGGTATTATAAACAGAATGGATCTTATGAGTTTAGGTCTTACCTTTTTACAAGATCAGCAGGGAGAGCTTGTTCATCAAATCTCCACTCCTTGTAGAGTTCAGAAGACAACTCCATAGATATTTCACCGGAACAAAGCGTCTTCTCAAGGATTCCTCCAGAGTTTATAAGCATTCTTCGGGCAAGGGCATTTATGTGCATGGTGTCCTTGAAATGAGGACCTACAAGTCGGTGAATTGGGTGCATGACACTCAATTGCCTTCTAGTGGAAATTATGAATGGTTCAACTACTGCATGAGTGTGCAACCTGGAAAATGTACATGAGAATGAACAGAGTGGGGCATTAGTGCAAATTGTCTTATGCCCTGGACCATTAAAGAATTGTTGCACAAATAATGTGTAAGTCGGGTTGCTGAGTTATTTTGTCTCACCAGTGGCTTATGAGTTGATGGTAAGTTGAGTCATTAGCTGCAACGTGAGCTTTAGCTAACTGCCAGAGTGCTGCTTCAGTTCCTTGACTTGATGGAACGAACACCCTACTTATTTCATTGTTAGTATGCCTGCCAGGCAAGCTCAGTTCTATTGCTACTGGCTTTAATGTCTCATCCCTTCTTAAGAGTAGTATTGTCCTTGATGCATACGCACAGACGCCTTTTGTATTTATTCTACTTAAAAATGGCATGAGATAATCATGATGATCCAAAATGAACATCCTCCATTCGTTCATCGCCTGTGATTTTATATTTGGGAAGAATTAACTAAATACTAGGTGTTGTGGGAATGAGAGTTAATGAAAGCAAAAGAAAGAGAAGAAAAAGGAAGGCTGCGTATGGTATAAAGGATAAGGAAGTGAAAGAAATGTGCTTACATGTTTGAGAGTAAGACCATCAAGATTGTACTCTATATGTGATGCTCTTATTGAACTCAATCCGTTCTTGCCTTCTGGTGGAAATTGCTGGAAATTATTGTCATTTGAAATAAAACTTGTGTAAGCACCAAATAAACAACAATAATATCGAGAATAATAACCACAACATTGTAAATATTTCTTGATGAATGTTTTCAGTTGGCATTTTAGTTTGTCAAACAGCAACATGTTTCAGTTGCGCATGAATCTTAGGGCAAATGATATATCTATGTAGCCTGTACTTATCATAGCTAAAGAATATGATCTCTTTTTGTGGAATATCAGTTGAAGATTTTGCCAATGCCTTGATGTATGGACACTTAATAACGTCTCTCTATGTTTCTGGGTAGGTTAATGGAGGACTGGGATAAATGGTGATGGTTTATGCTGCGGTGTAAACTGACAAAGTGTCCTATGCGATACATGAAGATAGGAGGAACCTGCAAACTTTGTATTCGTGCTGGATTAGTTCCTGCTAGCATTTGGCGGCCAAACTCCTCATCACTCATCCAGGCTAATTCATTTTCTGAAGAATAATATTGAAAATGATAAACATGTCCAGTTAGACAGTTAATGAGACATCCTATCCTATAGGCTTTGTGGATTGATAAGATCAGATAGCAAGCTGCATCACCTGTTATAATTTGAGGTAATGGGAATTTCATGTCATCTTCTTTGCTTGCTTGAGTAGTTTCCTTTAAAGCCTTATGTGGTACTGTTCTTTCAGATCCTTCTTCAATTTTCACCTCTACTACTTGACTTCTCTTACTGGAAAACATGTCGTGTATCTCATTAAGTGTCTCAAAAGTAGTGGAGTCTTGTTTGGATAAAGAATTTTCTTCTGGGATGAGGAAATGTGTGGTAGCCTGGATAGCGTTTCCTAGGAACTCTGATAGTTTCTTGGGGCTAAATCGCTCATCTGGAGGGATATATATATCAAAAAAGTTGTCTGGTCTGCTCTCTGTTAGGGGATCTACATTTAAGTGATAAAACAGTTATTAATTTCAGAATCTCTGTATAACTAGTGCTGAATATTCTAACGGAATGGGATAGGAAAGAGAATATTCTTACCTGTGTTGCTAGGAGGGCAACCTGTTCTTATCCTGCGAGGGTATGGATGTAACTCAGAACCACCCAAGACTGGTCTAATGTGTTTTCGACCTCTATCTGGATTGCCAAGATCGTTGTAGTAATCATAGTCATATACTCGTTCCCACTCCTTCCTCTCGCCCATTCCATTTCCCCTCAAGTTTATAAGTTCTGATTCTCTCAATCCCGCCAAAGCATGAGGTGTTTGGTATGGAAGATAACTCTGTTAAACAAATGGGAGTTATTTTGTCAGATGCCATCAGAACTTAGAAATATAGACATTTGGTTTATAACTTACGGTGTTTGAGAAGAATAACCGCTCTGATCTTGTCTTTTCTTCTGGGTATACCCAGGACTTGCAGTTGAAGTAGATGATTTGATTGTTGTGAATTTCAAGAGTCATAGATTCAAGGAAGAAGTCATGTTTATGTTGGTTTGTTATAACAAATGCTCCCGGGGTTCCAAAATCTGACTCAACATGAAACTTTATTTTATATGTTCTCGTTTTCCAGCCATCTTGTCCCTTGCTTTTCCCATGCTTGAGGTAAGCCTTTTCACTCAATTTTCCTTTGCCTGTGCCTATTAGAAGTGATTCAAAGTACAACAGTGAGTGCATAATATGATATATATATTAGGGAAGTATAAATTTTGCGTCTCTTGTCAAGTGTTGTTTGTTATTAGATATTGAAAATATCATACTTGTGATGTCCTGACTTGGCTATTATCCAACCCTGCGCCTACTAGAAGCAATTTGAAGTACATTGGTGAGTGCTTGATATGATTTATATTGTAGATACTTTTATGTGCTTCTTTCCATTGTACTGTTTGTTTCTTAAGATTCGACGATATAGCAGTAGAAGTTGATCTTCATGAATTATTATCCCATGGCTTTACTTCTATTCATATTGTCTATTTCATTAAGGATAATTCAAGTCGCTAGCAGCTAAAATACACTTAAATGTAAAGGCTATGCCGGGTAATAATGGTAAATGCATTATGTTCGTCCATAGTGACTCTGTATATGTCAAAGAAATATCATATTTGTGATGCGCTAACTTAGCTGTTCTTCATTCTTCATGTGAAACCAAATAGCATTAAGATGCTTTGATTTGAAAATCAATTGAATGTGGATCATGTTGTGCTAGATGTTTTTCATTTATGATGGAATTGGGTTTTGTCACGTGGTAAAACTTCACAGATGAGATCAGCAATGGCATCCCTTATTGTCTGGTCGAGTGAAGGGGTGACATACAGGATGCCTAGAAGTTCAAAAGGTACTTCCCAATGGGGGAAGAGAGGAAACTTGTGACTAGCTTTTCCACTACGGAGCTATTCTAGATAAATTTGCAGTCAATCAAGATGCAGTTTATTTACAATGAACTTACTTGGGTCAACTGTCGTGCTGCTATAAATCTGTACAGCTGCTGATTTTCCAGGTCCTGAGCGGCCATGGTTAAGGATGTTTACTGTTCCCTTGATAGTGTGCTTGGAGGAGTGATCAGTGCGCAAAATTGGGTCAGCTTTCATGAGCTCTTGTAGCGTCCGGCGTTGCTGTTCCATACTTAATTTTTCAGTTCTTCTTCCTTGATTAATTTTCACTAGATTTGGAATTTTATTTACTTATGGAAAGTTATGTTCCTAACTTTGGTTGGTAGCTATGCATCTGATTCATTGCTTGGGTGTGAGGTTTGTTGTTATACTTGCTGTTACACCACCACACTTCGAGGTACTATCACTTTTATTAGAGTTGTGCAGAAGTTTGTCGACTCAGACCAGTTTCGAAATGTATATTCACTAGTCCTGATGGTTCATCAGTTTGCCAGTTATAAACGAAAGATTCAAGTAAAGTCATAAAAACAAGATGTTAGCCCGTGCTTTCCGCACATAATTTCAAATGTTGTTTTTATTTATTGTTTTTTTGGTTCTTAGGTGTCTCGGCCGAGATTAATCTTGTTCAAGTACGGTCGGGTTCCAGTTGCTCTCTCAATTTACTAATCAAGTTAGTTTAAGTTTTATAATTACAAAGGTTAAAATTATATTTTTTGAATTAGGTAGAATCATCTATTTCTTGATCAATTAAATGGATTGAGTAGAGTTTCTTCCCAATCTTTTACCTTTAAATAGATTACAGGATTATAGATTATATATGTTAGGTATCTCTGCAACAATTCTTTTAAGATTTAAAAGAGTGGAATAGTTAAAGATCATCTAACGAACATTTTCATCCTAATGTTTTAAACATGACTAGTAAAATTTTCCCATACCATTGTCTTATTATCTTCGAGAAAATAAAGCAGTTTGTCTACTGCCATCGTGATGCGACCACGGATGTCATATCTTGGGATACCCTCCTTCTGGACCAATCACACGGAGCATGTCGAGGAAGCTAATTCTTTGGCTTGAAGCCAAGCTTAGTGAAAAGCCATCGGAAGTCAAGAGTCGCTTGGTGACGACCATCGTGCACCATACCGATAGCATAGAGCGAACATGATCTCTTCCGAAGGACCAAACGGGAACCGTTTGACCACTTGCCGATTGACCAACTTCTTCCCGTTTGACCAAGAGAGCTATCTATCGGTAACCGAATGCCTATCAGACGAACATCCAGGAACCCTTCGGAAAAGCTACAGTGGGCCCTATTATCAGAGATCGATCCTGAACTTGAGGGACCATTCCTTTTTCAGAAGCCCATCAAGAGTTATGGCTCAACCCATCATCATTACTACCTTTTGTATCTATGTATAAATAGAATGTTGTAGATTATTTTCCGCAATTTTAGATTGTTGATATTGAGAGTAATCCTCCTTTATCATCACTAGGCTCAGCGCTTGAGGGATTCTAAGCCTTGATGGTGCTTTGATACCCCCAAGGATAAAACGTAAAGCTATCATTTTAGATGTGTAACTTGTTGTTACTTACTTTTGTATGAATATTAATATCTAGATTTGAGTGACTTGTGTTCTTGGATATTCCCCTGTGTTCAAGGCGAACTATAAGCTCTCCTCAAGTTCTTCTGATCTTGTATTCAATCACCTTTCTCTAACCTTTTCCGCCTTCTCCTCGGGTAATATCTATCCTTCCCTTGCTTCTTGTTTGTTGAACCAGACAGATCGCCGACGGAGGCAGTCCAGTTAATTTAAGTGTTCTTAAGTGTTTTTTCGTTATTGTTTGCTTGTTTTATATCTTTCCGCTGTGTCCTCCTTCATTATTATTATTCCTATCTTGTGTTATTTGTCTTTGGGTAAACTCTCGGGCTAGATCCACAAAACTCCATAAGCATACCATCTTGCCTACTTACCTTAGACTAGACCGTATCAAGTGGTAGCGGAGCTCTTGACGCCTTAGAGTTTGCTTGGTGTTCTACGTGTTCATCTTGTGAACAGTGTCTCGAGGTTTCCAGTTGGGTTTCTGTCACCTTTCCTCTGTGTTTTTGAGTCGAAGGATTAGTCCTTTCTTTTTAGTTGTCTTGTGATAAGATTGGTGTTGTGGTGTTACCATTTACTAGCTAAAAAAAAAAAAAAATTAAAAAAATCAAAGAGGTGTTCTTGGTGTTCCTTGTTGTGTTCTTCTGAGTTCATGTGAGAGAAAATTTGATCCAAAATATTTCACATAGGCAGAAAGTATTTGTTTCCTTCAAAAAAATTATTTTCAGCCCATCATTGGCCATCAACGTCCATCCCATGCATTAAATGCAATAGACAGGCCAGCTTCCTTCTCTCATATTTTCTTGGGAAACCCGCACCAAAACATCTAGTCTACCTCTACCTAACCAAAAGTTGTCAGGATATAAAAATATTATTGTCCTTCATTCTTTCTGCCCAAGAAAGTAACCAAGGACCACAAAAAAAAAAAAAAAACAGAAATTATCCTACCTGGCAAGTTAGTGAGTGAGCAACCGGTACACTACCACCCTTCTCTTCCATGTATTTTATTTATTTTCTAAGTCTTGTTCTGTCTTAAGTCCAACCGTTTGATTCTTTTTGTTAGAATCCAATAGTTCTCTTCTAATTGTCTTGAGTTGATCTTGAGTCTACCGTTAGTACTCTCAGTCTTGTTCTTCGAGTCTACCGATTAGTAGTCTTAGTCTTGTTCTTCGAGTCTACCGATAACTCTCATAGTCTAGTACTACGAGACTACCGATAGCTCTCTTAGTCTTGTTCTTCGATGATACGATCCTGGCTAGGCTAGGATGCGCTCAATGACGATCTAGTTCTTCAATAGGCTTGACGCGCGAAATAAACAATCCCAATCTCTATCAATAATGAATAAAGTTGTGTCCATCACTAACGAACCTTAAAAGGAGTCCACCTTCTAACAATATCAAGTACTTGACTTGCGCCTAGGAGTCGATCGTAACCTCTCCTACCGAGATTGAGTCCACAATCCCCAATACGTAGCTCACGCACCTCCATACTCGAATCACCATGAATGCCACGCTTTACTACGCTTACACCAACTCACGCACCTCCACAACCGAATCACCACGGCTGCCACGCTTTGCTAGCACCTAGTCGAGTCCACGATTAGGGTTACACAAGAACAACTTGCTCTGGATTCGAGAGAGTAAGAAATAGTAAGGGAAACGGAGATTTGGTAAGGTGGAATGATGGAAACTCTGAATGAATTTATTAACTAATAAAACAACCTTTATATAGGTGCAAAATACAAGCTTAGTCTACGTATAACTTCTAATTCAACTAGTAGTAGAACTCCTACTTCTAACTTAACTTCTAATTAAATAAATAAAGTAAATACAATTATTTATCCTATCTAACAATCCTTCTCTTCAACCGACTCCTCTTCAAGCTCGAATTTGTCTTCAACTCCTAGTCGGCTTAGAACTCCTTTCTCCTTATCGCCTTCGAATTCATCTCGAACCTTCTCAACTTTCCCTAGTGCGTTTGGGCTGATTTTTGGTCCAGAACTCCCTCCCGGGCTTAGGTGTACTATGCAATTGGAATTACCCAAAAATCCTGAACCGTTTTCATTTTAGCTCGTCCTCAATCGGCCATGTCCCGTTTGTGTTCCTACTGTGCACGCCAATAAGTTGACTAGGACCAACTGATGATTCCCCCGTTCGATTGACCTAAAATTTGGACACAATTTTCTTAACATCTCGAAAGGTCTTGTATTTATCATAGATCTTGAATCGGACTCCATTTTGGCCACCTCGAACTCTTGCACTTGCTCTTTTCGTGCCTTGGCCTTCATTGTAGCTTTGTGAGCACGAATGAACCTCACTTGAGTCTTTGTTGCTCCCTTGGCTCTCTTAGCTCTCTCCCTTATGTTACTTGGTCCATGTAATGCCCATGTCTCGTGCCTTTCCCCCTCTAGGGTTAGGTGTGCTATTGGAATCGTATCATTCCCTTCCCCTTCAAAAAGATTCGTCCTCGAATCTTCTTCAATGGCACCATCCAAAGATAGATTGTACCTAAACGCTATGTCCTCCTCCTTCAATCCATAGGCTGCATACAATCGGCCTAGTATGCGCTCATAGTCTTCTCTTGACGCAATTGCATACTCCCATGCGCCAACCGATCTTCCTTCTTGCTTGTTCAAGAACTCCCAAAATGAGGTTGATTGCTTCCCATCTTTTGATCCCTTAATCAAGTAGTTATCCATAGTATTGTACTCACTCACATACCGCTCATACTCGATCAAATCATTCTTAATCATCACAATGCGCAACCATCCCCTTTGATTCATGAATGTGGAATCGCAAGATGCATCGTCCCTCTTGTGCTTCCTAAGTGAAGTGCTTGAACTCTCACTCTCATCTTTCGAGCTGGTTCCTATAGAAACATAAGAAGCAGAAAACACACTTTCATCATTAGAATTAGGGCTCTCTGATACAAGCACGACCTCACATCGTTACCCCACTAGGAGCAAGCCATCGGTGGATAATATAAGCTCAAACCCTCCTCGTTATCTCACTAGGAGCAAGGCTACGGTGGTGCTACTCTTGAAGGCTCTAAGGGATGAGGAGCGTGACTTGGAGGTTAGAGAAGAGTGGCGGACGTGTGTTCATGCTATGGCAGCGGACTCATGGGTAGGCCGTACAAAGCATGAGGAACTCCCGCGCCTTGGCGCGTGCCAACCCTAGCAAACCATGTCCTTTCCTGCGCATTGGCTCGTGCCAACCCTAGCGGCCCATGAGCTCCAACCACACCTTTTGGCCAAGCCCAAGTTCCCTATCAAGTCCGGCAGTCAAGCCCCTTTGTCAAGGGTGTTTAAGGGTTTTCCCTTTGTAATAAATCATAGTATAAATTGAGGGACATAGCCTCTTTTATACTTGTCTTTGTTTTTGTGTTAATCAATCTAAGACCAAACTTTTAGCTTGGCATTTTAGGGTTCTTGAAACCGGGCTCATTAGGAGTAAGTTAATTCAAACCTTCATCCTTAATTTTCTTGAGTAAGTTACTAATCAATAGGATTAGTGAGGGTCACTCAATTAAGGTTGAAGATCCTTGTAAACACCTTTGTTTTTTATGAGTTATCTTCCTTGTTTTTCATTAATTCCTCTTCACATTTCCTTCATTAAATCCGCTGCACCTCCCCTTTCCTTCTAGGGACGTTATCTTCTTCATTTTCCCTCAACATTTCGGCCATCCATCATCCATTTCCGTCGGCATAAAATCCAACCGTCTAAAGGCTAGGTCTCCACGCATTCAAGCACCTATACCTTCTCTCCTTGGAAGCTAGGTCATATCAAGTGGTAGCGGAGCCATACGTCCTTTAGGTTGGTGTTCATCAACCTTTCCACGGTTAAAAACTCTTAATTTTCACTTTTCCACGGCTCTTTTGCATCATTCTTGCTTCGACACCATTCTTGGGAAATTTGAAAATTTTGAGTTCTTGAGAATTTTTTTGTCTTCTAGTGATTTAATCTTTGCATGAACATAAAATTTGAATGTTTGTGTGTTGTTTGATCATCTAGAGCTCTTTTTCTTCATCTCTTTCATC